>JBBIGC010142141.1:0-20325 GCA_037576955.1 Lepidarchus adonis | reverse complement strand
AATGTTTATCAGTACATTGCAGAAAATAATGAACTTTATCACAATATGCTAATTTTTTGAGAAGGACCTGTATATGACTTATTATAAACAGCACCAAAACAATTAGTATTTTATTTAACTGATTGTTTTCATTGATAAATTCATTCTGTAAATGTAAAGGAATATAAATCAAAGTTAGAATCTGAGGCCTTCAACACAAGTTTTACATTGACACTTTTACCTTTCCTTTTAATTAGACCGTTTCATCATTAGGAACTGAGAGGACTAACTGCTGCAGGTGAAAGTGGAACTTCTGCCCATTCTTGCTCCATTGAAGACTTGGTGGTGGTTGTCCCAATTGTTCCCCTCATAAAGCCCCATACATTTTCAATGGGGCTTTAATGGACAGTATTGGACAGCTGCCGGGCCACTCACACATATTTGAGTTACAAAGCCATGGTCAAAGCACATGCAGAATGAGGTGTTGGTATTTTCATGCTGAAATAACAATGGACTTCCCTGGAAAAAACATCTCCTTAATGGCAGAATGACTAAAATCTCAAGACATGCCACGGTCAACAAGACCTTTACGCCATTGCAGCGGACACTGATGCCCCAGCCATATTATGACAGATGTTTGCTTCTGCACCTTTCGCTGGTAACAGTCTGGATGATCCGTTTCACACAGAGCTCAAAACCCATTTTACACTAAGTGATGGGGAGGGGCAGGACCACCTTACACATGCAGAGATAGACAGACAGTTATGGGAGAGAGGGAGGACCATGGCACCCACACAGAAAGAGGAAAAAAAATGACTTTGTGGAATATGTCTGGCTGTGGCATCGTCTGGGACTAAACTGAGACCAGTACTGACAAGTACATTCCTACCATCATCATAAAAACTCCTTACCTTCTCTAGTTGTTTTGGCAAGTAAAGAATGGAGCCATCAAAGGCCACCACTTCTCCTGTGACCGAGCGATGGTCCTTCATCATTCCAAAGCGCATGTTGAGCGCCTCCACGTTGGGACTAATCAGCATCACGCGAAAAAATTAGATAATGTTCAACATCAAGCAAACAGTTCTTAATAGCATGCGTAACTAATGCGAGGTCAAAGGAATCTAATTCTCTAAAAATGGAAAATTTCTTTCACAAGCACCTACAAATAAACTCAACTTCAAATCAAACGTACGTGAAAGTGACATGATACTGAAACACAGCTTCATTTCCGCAGCGGATTGGGATGCAGTTGGAACCAATGACGACAATATTCCCCTTTGTTCCCACCTTCTTAAGAGGTTCGCTGCAGGCACAAGAGCAAAGAAACTGACATTCAGGCAAACAGGCACCAAAACCATTAATTTTGGGGAAAAAAATAAATAAATAAATAAAAAAAGAATAAAAAAAGTACAGCAGTATGACCAATTTTAAAATGACAATTTTAGTTTTTGCAGGGTATTTTGGTCACCTGCTTGGTTAAACAAACATTTAGCATCAGGAAATGTGTTTCAGCGGGTAAGTGGAGAAAAGTATTTTAATTATTTGTGACATGAAAATAACATTGTTTAAAATTTACCGGGCTATTTTAATAGAACATTTTTATGTAAACAGTTACTTGGAAAAAGCAAATCTATGCCAATGTTCAACACGGTCTTAACATTAATATTGAAAGTAAATCAGTTTCACTTAGAATAACAAACCATGGTTCTAAAATGTTTATCATAAATATAATATATAGTCTATGCCCGTCTGTTCTGGTTTTAACGGCAAAGCCTTAAAATGTAATTAGCTGAAGCTTCAGTACACTACACAGTTCTAGCTACTTCATTGTGGGTTTACAATTGTAAGATCTACTTTAATTTCATTATTAGTGGCTAGTTTAAAGTTTTTGTTTAAGTTTAGTGCATAGTCAACTATATTGACAATTCTGCTATGCACACAGACATATAGGAGGATGGAAATGCTGTTTTAGACCCCAGAGTAAGCGGATAGTTGAACATGCCACCACAGGACAAACATCTTGGTTGTGTGCTGCGTTCTATAATAATTCTTCTTCTGTGTGACTTTGTGTGGGATAGACATGTAAGCCAAAAAAAAAAAAAAAAAAAAAAAAGGCAATATCCTACTGATTCCTCAATCAACATTAACATAAAGTGATGATTCAATATTTAAAGCACCTGTGTGATACTATGCACTTTTGTAAAGAGTAGTCAGTACCGCACGTGTGATACTATGCACTTTTGTAAAGAGTAGTCAGTACCGCACGTGTGTGATACTATCCACTTTTGTAAAGAGTAGTCAGTACCGCACGTGTGTGATACTATCCACTTTTGTAAAGAGTAGTCAGTACCGCACCTGTGTGCACTGAAGGGTTATGATTTTATTTATGTCTGTGCACTTCATCAATGTAGAGACCTCAACACTGGACACTGCACAATTGCACTTTACACAGTTCTATCCATTCTGCTGTGATTAGTGATTCGTGATTTCCGATCATTGTGAACACACCACTGCACACAGTGACCACAACGAAAATCTGCAATTAACCCATCACAGGTGCACACGTGGAGCAGCGGGCAGCTATCAACAGCGCCCGGGGAGCAGTGAAGTGGGGACGGTACATTGCTCAAGGGTACCTCAGGTGGTGCCCGGGCTGGGACTTAAACCTGTGACCTTCTGATCTCAGGGGCAAAGTCTAGCGTAGTGTTTTGCCTAGTAATCCTCAATTATAGCTTATTCTTTGCACAGTATGGAGCGGATCAGGGTGCATTTCACTGCTTGTTGTACATGTATAATAGAATAAAAATCTTATACAATTAATACTTAAGCTAGGGGTCAGAGTACAATAACCGAGCACATATCAAGAATTAAAAACTAACAATGAATGTAGTGCAAAAAAGGAGGCAAGTAAATGTGGAAATAAATAACTAATAACTTTATTGTGTGTAATATTTAGACATGCAGTGATGAGCTTAAGCTATGAGGGGCAAAAAGAAGCTGTGGTGCCCATTTGCACTGCCATGTTTGTTAAATGTCCCTTCTGGATCAACAGCAGTTGCTTTGTTTGATTTTTTTTTTTTTACATTTACCCGTTTGGTTCTCTTCCGGGTTCCAAACTGAAGGGTGCATATTCATATTTAGTGATGCACGTAGTGACTGTGTGGTCTCCATATGCTCACCGTGTTGTCTCCATCTTCAGTTCTTCTTTGGCTTGAGAAGTTGCTGGGGTGAGCGGAGCATCCGCAGACAACGAGGGCACACCTGTAGGGCTGACCGGGGCAGTCGGGGCAGGAACAAGCACAGGTGAAGTAGTAGGACCTCTACCAAAACTGATAGGGGGCATCTCACCTCTTCCAAAACCAATGAGACCACGGCCCATAAAGCTGAAACAGCAGGGTTTAGAAGGCAGTAAAATATTCAGTCCTAATAAAAAACAATGTTTTAAAAACATTAATGTTTAAGATGATTACTTTGCACAAGCAGGCACCAGACCCTGACTCTGATTACCTGCTTCACTCCACAGAAGGGGGAGGAGGTACCATTTCACATTCATGCTGACTTTTCCCCAATGACCAAATGTATTTGAGCTAAAAATTCACTAAACAATACCACAAGAAATAAATAAACCACAACAGCCTTGTTCTTTGCAGCTGGTTTGAATGCTCTGCCTGAACGACTGATGACAAGCTGAAGCAACAAGCAGATTTGATATAAAACAAATGTTGCTGATGGATTGAAAATTAGAAATCACAAACATCAGGCATATTGATGAAACACTGTTTACTATGGTCATTTCTTTAATGAGGAACAGAACAAACATGCCCTGCAGTTAAGATGATGGGTTCAGCTAGGTATGCCTCTATAATTCACAAGTAAACTAACAAAATAAATAAATAAATACATAGATGCTAGAATTCAGAACTCATAGTGCCTGTCAACAGATTATGTAGCATGTAAACAATGTTAGTTTCAAAGTGTACCGTTCACTCTCCAGTCCATATCTCCTATATATGGAAAAACAAACGGCTAAAACACACTTATCCAATTTGTTTCTACGGCGTCATGATGCATTTACATACAACACTACCGTAGTTCAGCGTATAAATGCATTGAGCATGTACAGCTCTTTGAACTAGCATCAGTCTTGAAGGCCCAGTTAAGAATTTAAAAGTTTGTTTAGTTCCAAGGGATTTGAAATCATTAAAATGAAACATTAATGAATGTTTCTGATTCATGAAACCAAAAGTGGAAAAAATATCTGCTCTTTAATGTGATGTTTACGATAAACTCCCTGTGCAGGTGTAGAGTCTGACAGAGCAGTGGTGTGCGCTCATCCTCAACACTCAAACTCATGGACCCTTTGACTAATAATGGAATTTTTTAACTGTCAAAAGCTCAGACTGAAACTCTTTTGGCTAAAATGTGCTTTACAGACCTGGAAAGTCCGAGCGCCGATGAGTGATATAACAAAGCCAGATATTCACGGATGATATTGGGATACTACAGCAAACACTGGCTACACCCTAGAAATCACATCACAAAATAATTCCGTTTATAGTACCATTATAGTAGCATTGTGTTATCGTTTTCATTTTATTATTGAACAAACATTATGACAATATGGCAACTGCCATAGACTGATCATCCGAGTTTTTATTTGCCTTTCACTGTATGAGCTGTGAGATCAGACTACAGCACCTCCGCTACCCTGGGTTGGATAAGCAGCTTGAACAATGACTAACACTAAACTTGTTGGCCCCACTGACTTTACTTGGGCAGGTCAGATAATATTTAGTCATTTATTCGCCAGAACGAGGCCGTCCATGATCAAGTAACCAGACAATCTCCTGAAAGCAAACAAAACCGACTGTCGGCCATCGACCAGCAACAAAAAAAAAGGAAAAAATCGGTAACAACCCCCCATCCCAACCTTTGCCAATGAAAACTTCTAAGGACACCACCTCCACTTCAAACTGAAAAGGGCTACCACACGTTCTTTAACTGTGGGAAACACTGAAATAATACACTAGGTTGTTCTGCTTTTTAATAAACCATGACTACTCAATTCAGCTGCAAATTGCTGTGAAGATTGCAGAATTTTTTCCACAGTCTGTTCAATAGTAAAACTCTTATACTACCTGGTGCCACGGGGCATTGAACCCTCAGGAACAGCTTCTTCTCCAACTGCTGTCAACTCGCCTCCTGCCCCTCGACCTTCAGAAAAGTCAAATCACAAACTAAACTACACACTTATTCATCAATACACAGATCTATTGTACATTTACATAGTTTCACACTGTACTGGACAGTTTATTAGTCCCATCATTGACCCATGATAAAAGGCTAGAGGACCACTAACAGAACAGATGGATCCACTGATGCGTAAGGTGGAGTAACATCAGTAAGATGGAGCTAAAAGAGAGGAGTTCCTGAAAAGCTGCACCTCTGTAAATGTGATGGTAGTAAACAGTAAACTGAAGCGATCATTAACTTCGTACATAATTGAAATCCATGTGTGCTCATTCCACCAATAATTCTACTCTGTTTTACAGTGGACATTGCTGTATGAGCTTTAATAACATGTCCATCCATTTATTATCCAAACCGCCTAATCCATTCCAGGTCATGCTGGAAGCTGGATTTAATAATGTTCCAGTTATCATTTTTTTGCATGTGTGAGTTTATGGAAATGAAACAAATTGTAAAATTTTACCATATTTCATACTGATCAAACCAAACTGCTGCAAATTTTAAGGTGCAAGGTTCCATAGTCTAATTCAAGTACTTTTTAAAAGGCTTTCAAAGGCAGTTTCATCACCATGAAGCAGTTGCAAATGTGACACATTCTCACACATTCAAAATTGTCGAATCTTGACATTTCCATTGGAGGTTATGAAGGTATTAAATCAAACCTCTGTTACCAAAGAAACCAATGCATAAAAATATAAAAATGTTTCTCTTTAGTCAGTAACAACTGTGCTACTGTATGTGACGGCTGACACTCCTCTTCATCTACACTATGTGCTGAGCTAATGCAGGAAATCACCTTTGTTCTACATTACCCCATAAATTGTTCAATACTAATACTAACACGCATTACAGTACATCACACACGGTGCATCTACATCAGTGTGTGTAACTAGCCGTTAGCATAAACTAATATTAATTCATGTGTAGGTAGCCAGTTAATATTGTAGAGAACACAGGATTTCGCTACACTATGCCCGACCCCTTCAACGTTACATTTCAGAAACTGCTCTACCAGAGCCTCACAGCAAAATCTGCTAAAAACTATTTAATTAGATGTGACTGAATAGTTTTACCACAGGCATTGCGTTCCAATGTTTGCCCAGCGTCGATAAATGACCCCATCATTAAAATAGTGCAAAATAGAAGTGCAGAAGGTGGGAAAAACAGGCAGATGAGAACATGCTAGAAATTCAATTGTGCATATACATTGCAAATTAATAATTCTAATGTACTTGGAGAGATCTGTGATGCTGTTAGCTAGGAAAATACACATTTCTGATTGGCACCGAGTATCAGTATAAACGCAATAACAAATGACTTGGACTGGAAAAAAAAAAAAAACCTGGTCGGAACATCACTAGCAATTACAAATAATGAAATTTTTAGTTCAAGTGTTGTAGTCAGTGGCAGCATTTGATAAACTTCAGTACCATATTCCTTTTCACACTTCATATTTCATAACAGACAAATGGGCTTCTCACCCACTGAAGATGATCCTCTTCCCCATGCTCTGAAAGGCTCAATGCCCATTCCTCTGAACATGGACACCAAGGAAAATCCTGGACCAGCAACATCAACCTAGACAGACAGACAGACCGAGAGACACAATTCATAGTATTGGGATTTGTAGCAATAAGCAGAAGGAAATGGGAATAACAAAAGCCAACGAACTAAAGGCCAAACATCTGAAAAACACCAATGTAAAAAAATAAATACGTTTTTAAAAATAATTCATAATACATAAACAAGCACGGTGCAAAGGTTTTAGGCAGGTGTGGAAAAAATGCTGCAAACTAAAAATGATTTCAAATAAAAATCTAAATAATTGTGACAATTTACAAGATGCAAAGCAAGCAAACAAAAAGAAAATCTAATTCAAATCAATATTTGGTGTTACCACCCTTTGCCTTCAATCCAGCATCATTTCTTACTGGTACACTTGTACAAAGGCAGGGATTAAGTAAGACAATATTCAGGTGTATGACCAATTTCACCAAGCAGGTGCTACTGAACATAAATTACACATACAAGTCGAAACTGTCATTTACTGATACAGAAACAGCTGATACAGAAACAGCTGTGTACAAGGCTTAAACCTGGATGGTGAGCAGCCAAAATTCTGCTACCAAGGTGAGGATGTGGAAGAGAGTTTCATGAAACAGGTCAAAAAGAAACAAGGTAGTTGCACTGCATCAGCAAAGTCTTCAGAGATGAAGGTTTCATAGCAGATGGGGTTTTAAGATGCAGTTCAAGCTTTTGAAAAAGCACAAAGAAACAGGTCGGCCAAGGAAATGTAGTGCTGCAGATGAAAAACACTTCAAGCTTATTTCCCTTTGAAACTGGAAGATGTCAAGCAGTGCCATCAGCTCAGAACTGCAGAAACCAGTGGGACCCAGTCATTCCATCCACTGAGAGGTTTGACCAGAAGTGGTCTTCATGGAGGAGTTACAGCCATATATAGTACATGGAAACAAGGCCAAGTGACAACTAAGCATGAAAACAGGAACTTGGTGCAGAAAAATGGCAGGAAGGTGTTTTACACCAATGAGTCAATATCTGAAATATAAACCAAAGACAGAAGTGATGCATGGTGGAGGTTCCTTGCAAGTTTGGGGGGTGCATTTCTGCAAATAGAGTGGAAGATTGTGGAGATTGATTGTGTCCTCAATGCTGAGAAATACAGGCAGATAATTGCACCATCTGCTAAGTGTATGATTGGCCCCAGGGCAATATCCCCAAACACACAGCCAATGTCATCATCATCTTCATCGTAAAGAACAACAATGAGTCCCAGATCCCTGATCTCAACATCATAAATCATAAAATCAAAATCATAAATCAGAATTACATGAAAAGACAATATGAGGAAGCCTACAACCATAGGTCTGTGGTTAGTTTTTAAATGTTTGAAACAACCTACCAGCAGTAAAACATTTATTGCGTTATCATGGACACACGTCACTAATGAATATTTGAATTCATTAAAGTACTCCAACTTAATTTTGTTTTAGTTTATGAAGTCTTCCTTTCAAAATAAGCAGCACATTTTTATTCCTGTAAACTGTTAGTTTATTTACCACAGAATTTATAAGAAATACAGTTGCTTTTAAATTGTTTTTAATTTGTGTTTATGTATCACGGGTGGTCGCAAAAAGCATTTCACCACACATCATCCTGTGTATGAGACAATTTTCATTTGAATAGACATAAAAATATGAATGTGTTGATTTAAATGGAGCTCTTTAATTTGTCTTTAACTGTAATATAAAATATATCACTGCTTACTTCTGTGGATTAGTATACTACACAACCCATGCATGCTCACCTCAGCTTTCTGAGTTTTTTCCACTTTTTCTTCCAGAAGACCATGCGCAGCCTCAGTTAACGGAACCTTCTCGCTCTTAACTGGACGCACAGGCTCTGGAGGAGGCTCCACAAACAGAGATTCCCCTCTGCCCTTTCCCACCTGAGATTCAAGAGGAGGAAGCAGAAACCCTCTGCCTCTTCCCAGCCTCTGCTCTTCTACAGGTGTGGCCATTCCCCTAGCAAAGCTGACTTGAGCCTAGGATTGGGTGATGCAAATAGACAAAATTCATAAAACAAACATTTGTTTGTTGAAACAAATTAATATTTTTATGAAGAACATTTTCTAATTTCTATTCCAACATACAAATTTACGTCACTTGTGTTCTACATACTCTGAAGTAAGAGGTCAGATCATTAAAAAAATACTGTTTGACAGATGGTTTTCTGTGCCAAACCTTCAATGAAAATGTTATTTTTACGTTACACAATAGATTGGACTAAATCAAGTAATTCTGACTTCTCTAGATCTAATGTACCTACTCCATGTGGTAAGTAGTTGATTTAAAAGTTTTCTTCTACTACTAGTCTCAGTAAGAAAAGCACAGACATATTGCCATTTAATCGCTGAACTAATGTTCTGTGCTGCTACAAACCCTGTTTTGCTGCATCTCTATTAAAGAGATATAAGAGCTCATTATTGGCCACAATAAAAAAAATGGCAGCCACAGTTCTTGTATGAGCTACTGTCACTTTTTTATAGAACTTTTCCAGTAAAAGCTCTTCGAGTGAGTGTTACACAAAGCCCATGCAAAAGAGAGAATATTTCGATGGAAGTGCCCCACTGCAGGGTCAGTACAGAGCTCACATCAGTCATCAACCACCAAAAGTCTGCCTCAGTGACAGAAATAACAATAATGTAGAGTGTAAGCCCCTAATTTGAAATGTATCATTTTAATGATCATTCATACCTGAGCCTCGCCAGAGGGGCTTGGAATCCACCTCCCGTACGGTAAACCTGGTCTATCAGAAGCCGCAGCAGCAGCAGACGCTCTTCCTCTTCCCACCTCCAGCTCTTCTGCAGCTATAGCCAAACCTCGGGCTCGCCCTAACGGAGCCTGATCTGCAAGAAAAGTGCGCCCACTGGCTGGCGGCAGCCAGGGTACGCGTGCAGCCCCAGGAAGTCTAGGTGGTCTGTCGGGATCCATTTCTTTTTATTGTACTCTTTAATCAACAATCTGTAAGGAGAAACACAAATGGAAGTGAGTGAGACTGTTATTCAACCAAACTCAGATTTGGGACACTGGAGATCTTCTGTAAAAGGTCACATAAAAACTAATTTTATTTATTTAACACTACTTGATGAAAAATGTTTGTCTGAATATTTCAAGATCAACTGAATAAAGAAAATAAACCATATCTTTTAAAATCTCATTAACCTGATGTCAGAAATACATACGTTTTAAGAACAAGAGTGTGTGTGTTCATCATTAAGGATGGGTATTGTTAAGATTTTACTGTTAAAGGTACTGGTTATTGGTCTTATTGGTAGTTTTTGAGGAAAAAAATCTCTGAAGAAAATTAGAGATGGGCCTGCTGCATACTGACCCCTGTAAGGCTGTTCCTAATAAAGTGGCTGATTTAGTTTCACTTACACTCAGCCCTGGGGTTCACTTACTTACAAGTTCTCCAAAGGGATCAATGTTAAATCATGGGAAAGAACAATAATAGTATGTGCTATCTCCATTAAAAAAAGAAAAAATGTTAGCGTTAACATTTTTTATTTAACAAATTGCTATTATTAAACAAATGCGCTTTAACAAATTTACATTAAATGTGAAATCCAAAATAAAATTTTCACACCCCCCCCCCAAAAAAACACAGCAGTGTTCGTTTTAATTCTTTCTTAATACTTCTCAGACCACGAGTTCCTGTGCACTTATATTCTGGTGTCACATAAAAAAAAGCTGCACTTGCCATATTTCAATGTCTATGAATAGATATTAAGTTATCATTTGATCATGTACAAATGCTTTCAAATATATATATAATAAATTTAAGAGGAATTTAAAGTTTAATTTTGCATCACACACAGACCGCACAAGAGAGAACGAGCAAAATTACCATCTTAATCAGTAACAGAGCTGGTTGGATAAACTGGGATTACTTTGCAGAAACCAGATCTGATTTATTAATTTCCCCCAAAAGTGAAAGCAACACTTATTACAGCTTAATCAATACTCCGGTCTTTAACATTTTTGCCCCACGGGTTTGGTGCCAGGTTTTCGTAACCATGCCTTTTTATTGTTCTGTCAATACTGCTTTTGGTAAGATCACAATTTCTAACAAAATAATTGGTTGCTTTGAGCATCTAAAATGTTCTATAGGCATTGTGGGATTACTGGTAAATTAAAAACACTTATCATTTATAAAATGGTTCAGTGCTAATATTTTAAAAGTCAATCTTTCAGAAATTGTAAGAACTGTTCACAGTTGTGGTGAACAAAACCAGACATCTGGTTCCTCTAAAAGCTCCATCATAGAACGTTCTTCCATCAAATGGTCAGTAAGACACCGATGCCGGAGAAATTGTTCAAATTGAGACACCTTTGGTCCTAAACCTAAATTCATGATGAAGCATTTACACAGAGGCAAAGTGAATCAGTACATATTCCCTATTTTACCACAATCTCTAGATGTTTGGAGAAGAAACTGTAATGGCTATAATTGGACTGGTGATATGATGTAAGATTTAGTCATTATAAGGAATTTGATAAATTTATATACTTTCTGAAGTCATTTCAACTTAACATTTTCTTCCTATTTTTAAAGTTTACTTTCATTTTAGTGTTGGCTCAGCATTTCCACTGACTTCTCAATTTTACAACGATTTGAATCAGTAAAAGAACAAGTAGACACTTTCTTTACAACTTTTCCGTTCTACCTTAAATGGTGCGGCGGTTCGATTGCAGCGCATCCAGCGCGAGCAGCAGGAGCCGCTCCAGTTAAGGTGGAACGGGAAACTGTTGGAGCCTCGTAGGTCCGTGCAGGTGGATGCTGTCTGGACCTTGACGTTTCACAGCAGCTCCATTAGTCGATTTTGCAATTGCAACTTCAGAAAATAAACATTTTTCTTAATAAAATTACTATTCCAAGTTTTCTTTAAAAAAATTAAAAACGGCGCGCGCGCCAGCTAACGGCCAGCTGACTGAAAAGTCATCGATGCTAAAGCTAACTTTACACAAAAACACTACCAACACATTGAAATGTCCTTCTGCCTAAACTACTGTTTAACACTGGTAGAAATTTATGGAAGGGTTTTAATCCAGCAGAAAGCGGCCAGGAGTCTGAAACTCGCCATTTAAGAAGCAGATTCTCACACTAACGTAACTCACGCTCACCACTTTGACCGTGATGTCTAACGCGTGTTCAGCTGAAGTCTATGCTTTATCTCCGTTCTTACGATATTAAACTACATCATTGCATCGTCGACACGTCCGTTACCTGTGAAACCGCCTCAATCCGGTTCAGAAGATCGATCGCGCGCGAGGTTTCGCGCAAGGTCACGTGACGATTGGATTTACTCGAAGTTATTCAATCACAAATACTGATGCATTCACTTTACACGTGCCGTGTAAAGTTTACGTTTTTGACGCAGTTTAAACCTGTTTGATTCAGTTATCGAATTGTACGGTTATATTTTTACATTACAAATGTACCAGGGTGGCAGGCTGTGTGAAACGTCATTTTAATACACTGTGTAGTGTTGTATTTATAAAACTCAGTCTCTAAAGTGAACCTAAACCTGAATCCTAAACCTCAGCGTGCCCCAGTGTCTGGACCCTAATTAATTAAATAAAATAACATTTGCAGATAAGCTGCAGGTGGTTGTTAAACATTTTATTACAACTGTGTGTCCAGTGCATTTCTCAAAATGTCCAATATTTCAGAAAGTGAGTGAAAACTGCTCACTAGAAGCTCCATGTGAAAGTTCCTAAATGAAACCATGACGCCGTCTGAGGCGAGAGACACTGCACCACCATAGTTGACTTCTCTGTCCTAAACTACACCCATTCATGATGGAGGCATACACACGGAGGTAAAATAATCCGCCCGTGTGGTGAAGTTCAAATTCACTATTTTAATACCAATCAATATTCATCAGAAACTCACTGAACTTCACTGAGTTTGGAGAAGAAACTGCTAGAACTGGGCTGGTGATGTGACCACCTTTTTACAACGAACCCACTGTATAATCGAGCCAGACACATTAATAAATGTACTTTATTAACATTTTCTCCCCATTTTTAAAGTTCACTTTTATTTTAGAGTTTGCCCAGCATGTAGACTGACCTTAAACGGTGCGGCGGTTGGATTGCAGTGCATCCAGCGCCAGAAGCAAGAGCCACTCCAGTTAAGGTGGAACGGGAAAATGCAGCAGCGCGTCAGTTGAAACCTCGTGGTGTCTGTGCAGGTGGATGCTGTCTGGACCGTGATGATTCACAGCAGCTCCATTAGTCGATTTTGGAGTTGCAACTTTTGTATTTCACAAAAAAATGACAATTTTAAAAATTAATATACTTTTCTGTTTAAAACGTTTCTTCAAAAATGCCTAATATCCGCTGGAAGAACACAAGCAAGATCAGTGGTGATTTTGTACAACAATCCTGTGGTGAATTTAATTCTCTTGAAATAACCAGAGGAATAAAAACGGCGCGAGCTTCAGCTAACGACTAACTGACTGAACAGTCATCGATGCTAAAGATAACTTTACACAAAAACACTACAAAGACGATGAAATGTCCTTCTGCCTAAACTAATGTTTTTTTAACACTCGGTAGAAATTTCTGGAAGGGTTTTATTCGAGCAGAAAGCCAAAGACCGTGATAAGGAGAGTATGAAACTAGTTAGAAAAGAATAAGCGAACAGTTCGGTTAGCATACATGTACGTTACCTGTGGAAACCGACTCAGTCCGGTTGAGAAGCTCGGCGTAAAACCGCGAGATTTCAATCCGTGCGGTCACATGACGAGAGTTCAATCAGTGCGGTCACGTGACGAGATTTTATTTACTAGTGATGGGAAGTTCGGCTCATTTTACCGACTCGGACCTTTGAGTCTCGTTCAGCAATATGAACTAATCTTTTTTTCGAGTCATCTCGTTCATTTTAGCAAAATATAATTAAAATATTACCTGTTACCTCCCTAACACATCTACTGTTTACACAAACGCTGATCACACTACAAACAAGACAAAACTATAATGCTATAAGAAACAGAAAAGATTAATTCATTGTTTACCTGCGTCTTTAATCTATGATTCGCTCACCTCGCCTCTTATCTGACAAGTTTTCAGGTTTGAGTCGTTCATTCATCACGTGACCGCCCCATAAGCTTAACCCATGCAGCCTGAGCCGGAAACAGAATTGATTAGTTCATCTCTCGAGTCTTCGGGTTCGAGTCGTTCATTTATCACGTGAAGCTCCGCTGATGGAGCTCCGATGGAGAGGAAATGAAAAGGTTGCATCTCTGTTGGAGACAGCTGGTTCCCTTGACTACCACTGTAAAGAAATCCCAGTCTGAACCATTTCACACTAATTCCATGCACCAATCAAATTAAGCAGCTGTCCTGTTTTTTTCCTCCGGAGATGTGGCCAATGGGCAAATTAACATTTCAGCACTAAATATCACTCGGGCCGTAAGATGGCTAACAGGACACAGATATGATTCATTTAAGCTGTAATGGCACAGAATTGGTCGGCCCACCAGGCCGGACTCAGAGCCCGCAGGCCTTTATTAGAGGATGACTCACTATTACATCATCCTCGGGGTCACCTGCCCTCCATGGTGAGGGCCACATAGTTTGCATTATAATAGATTTTTTTCTCTATTAAATGGCGGATTTAAATAGGCCCGGGCCCGCTGTTCTCATTAAGCATGCTGCGCGGGTGACTCTGATCCAGAGGACAGCTGAAGACACGCCATCAGGCCAGGTGAGTCACCGTTGCCCCCGCCGACAAGTGCAACCATGTCATGACTGCCGACCAAAGGCCGCCATGAGCCGAAGCCCCTCTTTAACGGCATGCAGAAATGTTCCGAGTATTCAGAGCACGTCACCCGGAGAAATTAAACAATCCGAACATTCAGAGGCTTTGATATTTCCAGGGAACGATGTTCATCCCGTTAAAATATTTAGGCTGTTTGCCCTTTTCCTCCCCAGTGCTTTGTATTAAAAACATCTCTGGTTGTAACATATGCTGCGGGTAAAGGCCCGAGCTCACATCCCTGCGCGGATGCCAAGGTCAATTAAGGTTGTTTTTCTTCCCGCGACGGGCTGCCTGCGCTGGAGCCTCGCCGCGGCCCCGGGAAACCGCCTTTAACGCTGGTCACGGGACGGCGAAGATGACGCGAAGGTCATTTACGTCTACAGACAGTTCGCGGTATAGAGGTCAGCAAGCTGTCTCATTACTTATGGCCTATTTAGAATAGGTTTGGAAGAAAAACACATTGATTCTACGGCATCTAGGTGGAAATCGTGAGCTGCTGAACTCCAGCTGTATGAGCTGCTTTTACAAACCCAATTCCACAAACGCTGGGACGATGTGTAGAATGTGAATAAAAACGGAATAAACACACAACAGTCTGAAATAGGACACGATACAGAACATAGAAAACAAACCAAATGTTTAAACCGAGCAAATTTCCATTTTAAGAAAATATAAGGTGAATTTGATGGCAACGTGTCTCTAAAAAGTTGGGACGGGGCCATGTTTGCCACTGGGTAGAATCCTCTCACAAATGTTTGGGAGCTGAGGAGACCAGTCGCTGGAATTTTGGGAGAGGAATGTTGTCCAATTCTTATCTGATATAGGATTTAACAGTCTTGGGTCTTAGTCATAACCACTAGACTACCACTGCAATGCCCTGGCAGAATGGGCGGAGCTAAACTGATGCAGACTGAAGGGGTGGAGCTAAATTGATGCAGACTGAATGCGTGGAGTTAACTGATGCAGACTGAGTGGGAGGAGCTAAACTGATGCAGATTGAATGGGTGGAGCTAAACTGATGCAGACTGAATGCATGGAGCTAAACTGATGTAGACTGAATGGGTGGAGTTAACTGATGCAGACTGAATGGGAGGAGCTAAACTGATGCACACTGAATGGGTGGAGCTAAACTGATGCAGACTGCATGCGTGGAGCTAAACTGATGCAGACTGAATGGGTGGCGTTAACTGATGCAGACTGAATGGGAGGAGCTAAACTGATGCAGACCGAATGGGTGGAGTTAACTGATGCAGACTGAATGGAAGGAGCTAAACTGATGCAGATTGAATGCGTGGAGCTAAACTGATGCAGACTGAATGGGTGGAGTTAACTGATGTAGACTGAATGGGAGGATTTAAACTCATGCAGACTGAATGGGTGGAGCTAAACTGATGCAGACTGAATGGGAGGAGCTAAACTGATGTAGACTGAGTGGGTGGAGCTGAACTGATGTAGACTGAGTGGGCGGGGCTAAACTGGTGTAAGGATGGGCTTAACCTTGCTCTGGTGAAGAGGAAGGCTTTGCTGAGGTTGGGTATTCACTCCTTTCCCTGTGTTAGCTTGTGAGGAGCTCCAACAATGTCGCCTGATTGTGTTGCTTAACACCTTTCATTATGGTCAGTTTGGAACTGAAGATATGATTATGCTGCGTTCGCTGAATACAGCTTGTCTGCCCGAGGTTGTTGTGCTTTCTGTCTGTCCAGCTGATTTCTCCCGGAGCAGCTGATCTAATGACGCATTCTTCCAGACCGATTGGCCTGCAAGTTCTGCCCCAGTGTTTCCCTGACAAGTGACCATACACGTAGAAAACAAGACAAAAAATAACAAGAAACGCGAGCTGCACGCTTAAGATCCGTCTGCGTTACTGTATACACAGCAGTTTACATAAGCCTCATCAGCTTCGGCAGACCGGCTTACCGTATTTAACAAGAAATCTTTCTGTAAATATTTTCCCGTCGAATGCAGACGAAGTAATTTGCACAAGAATGAAAGTGGTTCCCACAAGAACCACTCTAACATCAGAAAAATCTGTTCATTCTTCATCCAGTCCCTTAACTACTGAAGCTCTCTCCTGGCTGGATTATCTCTGAAGGCCTCAAAACCTCAGCAGCTCGTCTGGTCTACAACACACCAAAGTTCTCACACTTCACTGCGGAGAACCTCCTCATCATAATTAAAATGCTAATGCTCATCTACGAAGCCAAAACAGTCCTGAACAAACTACGGGTCTTAGATCAGCCACTCTGTCTGACTGGACCTCCCCAATTCTCAAACATGGAAGACTCTAAATGGTGGAATGATCTTCCACTGAACATTAGAACTCCGGAGAACCTTCCAACAACGACTGAAGACCAACCTCTTCAAAGACCACCTTGGTCAATAACATCATGTCCCAGACTAATCGACTTTTTAAAAACTCACAATATTGAATAAGAAATAACCCACGTGTCTTATCTGTGTGTGGACTATCTTCATCTCTGGTAGAGATTGAGTAGCAGCTCGTAACGGAACGTTTACAAAAGTCTTAGACCCCTGAGAAAATTGTATCTGAAAGCTTTTTACCTCCAACCCAACATTAATATCAGTATAACTGTAAATAACAGTAACACAGTAAAAACTGACTGTGTGTGAGTGTGGCTTCACCATTTCCAGATCTCTCCTCAGAATCCATCAAATCCCTGGTTTGGCCTCAATCAGTCCTTCCTTCCATTAAACCAGGTTCTGCTGGAGCTTCACACATCCATACAATAGCTGGAGACTCTGAGAGAAGATCTGCACAACCAGCAGAAGCAGGTCTGAGTGGACAGTGGGCAGTTTTCACTGTGCTCAGTGGTGGGACATAAGCTTCATGCTGGTCTCTCTGCCCCAGTGCATGACTGGAGAAAAAGCACATTTTTGAACACGTCTCGGCTTATTGAAAAAAAACAAGCTGCAAAGCAGACTGGGAGTAGTTATTGGACAGAAGGCGAGACTGACTCTGGGACAGTAGGTGGGGCTGACTCTGGGACAGTAGGTGGGGCTGACTCTGGGACAGTAGGTGAGGCTGACTCTGGGACAGTAGGTGGGGCTGACTCTGGGACAGTAGGTGGGGCTGACTCTGGGACAGTAGGTGGGGCTGACTCTGGGACAGTAGGTGGGGCTGACTCTGGGACAGGAGGTGGGGCTGACTCTGGGACAGTAGGTGGGGCTGACTCTGGGACAGACATTAGAACAGGAAATTCGTCTGTAGTATTAGTCTTACAGTTATGTTGATTTTGAGTTGTTTTCCTGTATTTACTGTATGTTTTGTATAAGTTATTTGCTGCTTTACTGGAATAAACACTAACTGCTGATCTTTTTTTTAGACATGAGTGTAAAAACACATCAACTGTAAATTTGCATAAAGCGAACCTCTCACCCTGCTCCACCCATGAGCCAGAACCCAGATCCCGATAGAAGCTCGGCCCCTGAACGTCACTGGTGTGGTATGTGCCTGTGTGGTGGGTTAGACTGGGTGATGTGACGCAGCTGTTGAGTTACAGCCTGGGAACACATTGTCCTTTCCGTCCTGCAGGACTTACCCTCCTCCCTCCACGGTGCGTTTCTCCACTGCGGAGCATCTCCCACTGTAGTCCCTGAGTACAGTTTACCTGTAAAACCAGCAACACAGTTCCCAGTATGATGAGCAGGAATCACTTACCAACAACAATGTGTAACAAATGATTAAACACACAAGTATCTCTTTATTTAAACATGTTCTATTTATAAAATGTTTGGTTGATCTCCTGGGGTTGGGCCTCCATCAGGTTCCAGCAGGGCCTCCTGGGGTTGGGCCTCCATCAGGTTCCAGCAGGGCCTCCTGGGGTTGGGCCTCCTTCAGGTTCCAACAGGGCCTCCTGGGGTTGGGCCTCCTTCAGGTTCCAGCAGGGCCTCCTGGGGTTGGGCCTCCTTCAGGTTCCAGCAGGGCCTCCTGGGGTTGGGCCTCCTTCAGATGGACACAGACCCCTGTGTGAAGGCTGGAGGCAGACCCCCAAAAAGTCATCTCCTCAAAATGCTGGGTGGTGTTCACAGCAACTTTATGTACAACCCCCCACCCCCACCCCTCGGCAGTGCAAAGCTGAATTTGATTTTTCATACATAATGATATTTTTGTCCTTTAAAACCATGGTTACTTTACAGTAATAGTAAGTATACACAGGACAGTTTCCGTTTATACCAGAGGGGGCGACAAAGCTCAAATCCTGTTCAGGACTAATCCAAGGCCTGAATGAAATTCTCTGGTTTAATGGAGGAAGGAGACGGATAACTTTAAAGATGTTTATCTGTTTTAGTTTAGGAAAAGCCTTGGGGGCTCAGATGGGCTCTTTTTTGACATATGCATTCAGGTAATTACAGATATGGGCACTCGTGATACATGGTCAGAACCTTTAAGGCCCTCAGAAGTGTTGAACGGATTAAATTTAAAAGGATTGAACATAAGAAATAAAAATAAACCTTTTTCTCAATAACTTAGTAACTTCGTAAAAAAAAGAAAAGAAAAGAAAAAAAGACATGACATGACTACCCATTTAAGTTGTAATAATTATAATGTAAAATAAAGTAAAAAAGGAAACAGAATTACAGATCTTGATAACAGCGTTTATCTTATAGCCTCAGTTCTAAGTGAAATAAAGAGAATTTTGACTCCAAATATGTTTTAGCTGCTCAAGCTTGATCATAATCCTAATGTTTCAGCCATATTTCCCTTCAGCTGGGATCCGAGGGCTTAATGGCACTTTACTGCAATCGTGTGGGTTAAGTGCATTAGACACTTTGATGGGAAACACATGGCTAAAGCTTAATAAATGTTGATTGGACTCTTTTGGCTCGAGCACATTCATCCTGGAATCTTATCATCCGAACACATTTAATTTCAGTCTGAATCTCGTTGCTCAGGCAAATTAAATAAGACTGATTGGCTCTTTTATTATTATTATTTACAATAAATACATGATTGAATCAAACAACTTTTGTGTAAAAAACTAGGTTTACTTCATCTACTTTAAGGTCTCATTTGAAAATCTGATGATGATTGAAGTCATATTCATAAAAAATATAGAAACTTTCAAGCATCACTGTACCTATAATACAAGATAATACTCATTAGCAATACCTAAAATATATAGTAATAATGCTTACAATAATACCAAATAAATATAATTAGTAATAATTTCTATCAATAATACCTAAAATACCTACAATTCGTACTTAGAAATATCTTACAATACAATACCTAGCAATGATACCTACAATAATAACTAATAATAGAAATTAGTAATGTTTATTAAAATATACAGAAAACAGTAGTAACACAAAAAAACTACAAACCTCCATGAAACAGTCAGCAGGAATATATCAGCTTTCGGTCCAGAGTAAAGGATGGAGCAGGAGTACTGAACTAATGACTGATTTGATACAGTTTTAGTCTTTTTAGTTGGAGGATCATCAGTGACAGTTTAATTCAGACTGTGATTAATTCCTCTCGGGTGCTAACGAGTCATAAAGTGGAGAGATGAGCGAGATAAGTAAGGGAGAGGGGTTAAAAACTAATTAAAATGTCTCTTTGGTCTAAGCACTATGTATATACACACACACACACACACACACACACACACACACACATATATATATATACACACACACACACACACACATATATATACAGGTCCTTCTCAAAAAATTAGCATATTGTGATAAAGTTCATTATTTTCTGCAATGTACTGATAAACA
>JBBIGC010142134.1:0-20331 GCA_037576955.1 Lepidarchus adonis | reverse complement strand
TGTGTGTGTGTGTGTGTGTGTGTGTGTGTGTGTGTGTGTGTGTGTGTGTGTGTGTGTGTGTGTGTGTGTAACATCTGTGGAGTTACACGCTAGGGCTCATGACGATGTGGGTGTGCTGTGTGTAAGATGGGTGTTGTTCACATGATTACTTACGTGTGTGTGTGCGTGTGTGTGTGTCTATGTGTTTACTCATTTGTATGCATGTGTGTGATTAGAGGGCGAATATTGCCCTTGGGAATGGGAGCAGCATTCGGGGGTGTGTCTAGAAGAAGAGGATGCAGGTGTAATGAAAGGTAGCACTGCCGCCCAGACTGTACTGAACAACTCACTTTCATTTTCTGCCGCTGTTATTTTTGACATTTCAAATTTGTCTCTCAGCAGTTTTTGCTTGTGACCCCTGCATGAGCAGTCGCACAGCATTTTGGTGTGGATCGCCTTATTTTGTGGTGCATTCATATTTGTCCCTTCTTTATAAGTTCATAAAGTTCTGCTGTGAGTCGTTTGAGTCATCGATCCCCTTCAGCTGCATTTTGCTTATTGTGCTTTTCGAGCCTCAAGTGGGAGTCTGCTGATATAATCAAGGTTGGGCTGTAATTCACCACTGTGCTTTTAAAATTTAAAAAATTAAAATACAGTCTTTAAAAGAAACACTTATTGTTTAATGTTTATTACTTATCATTATTACTCTATTGAGTAAACCAACAAACCTTCTGGACAAATTCCTCAGTTTCTGCTAAAGCTTGAATAGACTGATAAATTAATGTGACGAACCAGCCCAGACAGACAGACAGACAGACAGACAGACAGACCAAAAATCACTACTCATACAGGGCCATGTAGGTTTGAAAATGTTTTCACCCTTAATAATAAAATCCTTCACATAAAACTGCATTTTGTTGTTTAATTGTGTTGTCTTTGACTAATATTTAAATTTGTTTAATGATCTGAAACATTTAAGTGTGACAAACATGGGGAAAAAAAGAAATCAGGAAGGGGGCAAACACTTTTTCACACCACATCTATCTGTCTGTCTGTCTGTCTGTCTTGTAATACAGTTAGTATATTTTTTATAAAAATATATTTAAAAAACATTATGTATAAAAATATGTACTTAATGCATAAATATTTCAGGAATTATACTGTATATTAAAAAAAGAAGTGTTTTAGGGTCTATAATAATAATAATAATAATAATAATAATAATAATAATAATAATAAATCAATACAAATAAAAACAACACTGGGGTTTGTGGGAGCAACCGTGGACTGAAGCAGGCGATGAGAAAAAAGGATGTTGGGAATTTCAGAACTCCATTCAAATTATAATTTTTTTCATGACTAACAGAAATATGAAAAACACTGCCAGGAACAGCGTGAAATAAGTAAAAAAAAATACAACAGCAGATTTTCCCCTATGTTTCTTATGAAGATATACTATATATATAATGTATTCTTAGTTTTACATTTTTGCACTGTAGTATACTGTAAATATTCATTACTGAATATAGGTTAGGACAGTTTTTTTAAGTATTCAGCCCTTGTATTCAGTATTTAAAGTATTCTGCCCAACTCTGTGTATAGTTTACTGTCAAGTAAACCCATAAAGACTTTGTAATATTATGTTTCAATGTCATTTTGTGTTCCTAAATGTAGTAGAATTCCTTTGTTTTTGCTCGCTGCTCTTACCTGCTTCTTTCTCTTGGTGCGGCTTCTACCATAACATACTGTACATTATCCTGCTGGATCTCCTAGGTGTGTGTAACTCCATGCACATTTGTCCTCCACCTTTTTCCAGAGTCTTCTGATGAGTGTCCAGATGAGTCTGATGTGAAATCCTGCACGCACAGAAACGATAAATGCTATGACTCACAGGAAATGCAGCCTTTCTATGACCAAAGAGGTTCTCTTCCTTCAGAAAGACTTTACATACCCGTCACAGACTCCACACACACCTTTACCCCCACATGCGACCTCCCTGTCACACCAGGAGACCCGGAGACGAAGAGGTCTGATGTTATAGAGGAGTTCTGGCTGAAGAGTGCTGAGATCAGGAAAAGTTTGGGACTAACACCACTGAAGGGAATGGACGGCTTCTCTACCCAAACCTCTAGCACAGGAGACACATTTTACACCTCTGATATACACACGCCATCCCTGTATACGTCTTCCTCCGACTCCCCCTCACGCACCCTTCACAAATGTGACTTGAGCAGCCCAGACTCAGACACACACACCCGAGGCACGTGCACACGCAGCACCCAGACGCCTTCGCTGACGGAGCGCGAGAGCATGCAAACACACCCCTTATCTGGTAGGTCCTCGTCTGGCCGCTCTGAGGCAGAGGAACCTCTGCTGGAGGAAGTGGTAGCCCGCTGCTCGGTGGTCCACAGACTTAACATCACTTTGGAAGGTCATGTGACTGAGGAGGAAACCAATCACAGAGTTTCAGCACCAGGGTCAGGCCTTTTGACGCCTCCGTGCAGTCCACCTGCAGTCTGCCGCTACCAGCCAGCAGTTGAGCCAGCAATAGAAAGGGCGGTTTTGGTGACCTCTGGATCATGTCCAGATATGCTGAAGAAGAGTAGGTCCAATCCAGGCCTTGAAAAGCCTCAGAGCCTCCCTCCAGATGAAGTGGAGGTCTTGTGTGCAGATGAGGCTCAGCCCTGTCATGCCATGTCATCTCACTTGCCACCAAGAACTAGCATCATGGACCACAACACATCTGGCATTACTAGCAAAACCTCTGCCCCAGGTCATGCTGGGAAGGATAAGAGCATACCAGAGGGCAGACGGACGCTACCAGAAGCCCCCCTGCAGGTGGATGGGGCTGAGGTGTGGCTACGAAGGCCAGAGGTCAAGCCAGGGGCAGAGGAGAAGGAGAGGAAAAGGAGCTCGCTGTTCTCGCCACGGAAGAACAGGAAGAGTGGGGAGACGCAACAGGAAACGGCTAAACACAAGTCCCTGTGGAAGAGCGTCTTCTCCGGCTATAAGAAGGAGAAGAAGAGGAAGGAGGCGGCAGCGCTGGCAAGCACTTTGCCAGCCACTGCTGAGCTGGAGAGCAGGAGGAAAATGCCTGGCTTCAGCAGAACTACAGGTGAACAAAGATGCACAGTGTCATTAATGCAAAGCACTTTAGACTCCTTTACTCCTCCCGCTGTCACTCATTAAGACTCCTTCACTCCTCTTACTGTCACTCAGACTCTCTAACTCCTCCCACTGTCACTCAGAATCTCTAACTTTCCTGCTGTCACTCACTCAGACTTTTTAACTCCTCCCACTGTCACTCAGATTCTCTAACTTTCCTGCTGTCACTCACTCAGACTTTTTAACTCCTCCCACTGTCACTCAGACTCTCTAACTCCTCCTGCTGGCACTCACTCAGACTTTTTAACTCCTCCCACTGTCACTCAGACTCTTTAACTCCTCCTGGCACTCATTCAGACTCCCTCACTCCTCCTGCTGTCACTCACTCAGAATTATATTTTTCTTTTCTTTATTATTTCTCCACTTTATTTGACCTAATTCTATTGTATTACATAATACTTTACCATACTTTTATTTTGTTACTGTGTCTGTATGTCTCCCTGTACAGTCGCAGTATAAGCAATATCTTACAAAAATATATATGATTTTCGGATTCTGATTCTCTGTCCAGCTCTGGTGTAAGAGGGCCAGTGTCCATCACAGTTTGGTGATTTCCCTGATCAAGCACACTTGGTTCAACTCAACTGTTAATTGCCAGGTTCAGTGAGTGTTTGAGGAGGGGAACTACCAAACTGCTGGACGCCGGAGCTTCAGAACTGACTTTGGACCCTGTTATGTAGGGTATTTTCAGAAAACGGTATCAGTCAAAACTATTTTTCTGCATTTTGCAGCGATTTCAAAAATACTGGCTCTCATGCTGTTTAATCACACTCTACTATACATTATAATGAGGCATTTGTGAAACAACTTCCCTACTTTCTAGACTTGTGCTTCAAGAAGAACTTAAGCTTTTCTGAAGACAGTGACCTGTCCTGCAATGCTGTGCTGGAGAGATCTCCTCTCAGGGCTCAGGTAAGAGCTCTTTTACTCCTCCATCTCTTTTCTTTATCACCTTTTTTCAATTTGTTCCTTTGTTCTCTGTTCTTCCACTCTTTTCCCTTGCTTAACTCAAGTTCCATTTGCAGTGACCACCTCAGCAGGTCAAAGTTATCTAGACAGCAGGTTATGTTCTACCAGGGTTAGTCTGGTGTATGCCGCTTTCACACCACATTTCAGGAACCTGGTTCCTGGTTTAGTTCCTGAACGTTCAGGTCTGAAACAACCTTTTGCTTTAATACCGAACAAGCTTTTATGTAAAGTAAGGTGTAACGTTCAGTGGACATACATGTCCACAAGTCATGCTAACAATGCGTCTAATAACGCGGCTAACAATGGAGGACATTCCAATTGTTTTAGTGGTTCTTATTCAAATGTATGTACAGTCGCTGTAGGGAATTAGCTGAAAGATAAATGGACAAAATCAAAAAAAAAAAAAGGAAAATTAGAGCAGAAAAATTTTGACATTTTTCCTTTACTTGTGCTATTGATGCTATAGATTATTTTTGTGTGGGTGAGCATCTATAAAGATGAAAATCTGCACAATATTTCTTCACTGAAGATTGCCTAGAATTGTGCATGAAGCTAGATAAATATTTTATTTATGACCACGAATATGTCTCTTTTATCTAAATTTTACAAATGTACAAATGACTACAACTTTTATAAACTTTTACAGTGTACAGTGTAAATGTTGACATTAATATATATAGCATATATCAAACAAAAAGGAACTGAACCTTTATATAAAATAAATTCATTTTTAGTCGGTCAATCAGCACAGTGTTGCCATAAGACCCAAAAGGTGTCAGGGTCTCATTTATAACCATTGCGTACTCAAAAAATGGGACCTAAATGATGCGTATGCCTTTTCCTTTGCAAACATTGTGATCTATAGAAACATACTTGACAGTAGAATGTGCGTTTCCTGATTCCTTTTTTTCCATGTGTCACACTTAAATGTTTTAGATCATCAAACAAATGTAAATATTAGTCAAAGACAACACAAGTGACAACAAAATGCATTTTTTAAGTGAAGGATTTTATTATTAAGGGAGAGGCCACTTCAAAGTCTACATTTAGTTTTTTTTTACCAATCAGAGGTGGACTTGCTGGTGTGTTTTGAATCAATGTCGTGCTGCAGAACTCAAGTTCGTTTCAGCCTGAGTTCACAAACAGATGGCCAGACATTCTCCTTCATGAGTTTTTGGTAGACAGCAGAATTCATGGTTCCATTTATCACAGCAATTATTCCAGGTCCTGATGAGGCAAAACTGCCCCAGACCATCACATTACCACCACCATATTTGACTGTTGGTATGATGTTCTTTTTCTGAAATGCGATGTAATATCTATGCCTGATGTAATGGGACACACACCTTCCAAAAACGTAAACTTTTGTATGTTGTTGTGGGGTCTTTTGTGACCTCTTGGATGAGTCGTTGCTGTGCTCTTGGGGTAATTTTGGTTGGCAGGCAACTCCTGAGAAGGTTCACCGCTGATCCATGTATAGTCTGATCAACTTTGTAAACTTTTGTAGAAATGACAAATAATTCAATTACATTTATTTCCTAGGAATTGTTAGGAGAGCCAATAATTGTGGCACAGGTGATTTTATGATATTTTTTATGATAATAATTATTTCTTAGTCAGGGATTTTTTTAGCTTAAATTTCAGTTGAGGAGAATTTATTTTAAGGTTTTTAACACATCTTAACCAGGGGTGCCAATAATTTTGGAGGGCATTGTATATGCAATAATGAACAATAAAATTGTAAATTTGTTATAAAGCTTATTTTGGAAATATAAGAAAAATCTAATTGGGTTTAATTGTATTATAGGTCTGGGATATCACAACAACAAATTAACTAAAAAATACCTGTAGTTTTGGATGGGGCTATATTAGATACATTATATTCACCTACACTGTGAGAGAACAGGCCAACATCAAAAGGCAATTTGCAATGTTTCGGAAATGTAATCCGCACAGTTGACTGAATTCATGTTGCGATGGGGGCTCTATATGAAAACGCATTTATTTACGTAATTAGAAAACATGTGCATTCTATAAATGTGCAAGTTTTTTGCGACACTGTCCTAATAGCCTGGTTTAACAGCACGATGGCTTATTGGTAAGATAATAAAAGCCTTGTGTCATTTCTAACAGTTCATTGTATTAAAGCATTTCTGTTGTAAAATGCAGGTGACAGCAGCAACCCTCTTAAGCATATAATGATCCTCACATGTGCGTGCACAAACTTAAATATGCATAAATGATTTGCATTCACCATGTATGCTTGAATGAGGACGTGTAGGTGGCGGAGTATTCGGCAAATCCAAAGTGCAAACAATCCCAGTTAGAGTGTGATTTATAAAGCGTATTTTCCTTGCAGGTGTGCGTGCGCATGGTTTCATAAATCTGACAAATCTGGTTATGTTGTTTTCATCTTTTGAGCACATGTACACTTTTAGTATAAGTTCTATGCAAAGTTTTAGAAATGAGACCCCCAGTCTTTCGAAAAGTACCTACTCTTGAGGAGGAACTAAAAATAGTTCAGTAACTACCAACCAGGAATTAAAACCAGGCCTAGATCATGTGGTGTGAATGCAACGAAAGTCTCTAAAAAGTTCCAGCAGTGGGAAAGTGCCTTTAGAGGGAGGTGGATGAAGTGAGAATGTTGTTACATTGGGAGTTAAACTACCATGTGTCTTCAGCTGAGTCAGGAGCTGTGTGACATCATCAGGTCAGATGTTAAAAAAGCAACAATCAATGAAGAGGAGGATGGAGTGGAGGAGCAACAGGAGGTACAACATACAGTGTCCTAGCGAAGTAGTGTTGTTGATGTGCAGTTTTTGGAATGTGCAGTTCTTAGTGAGTAGTTCCATGCTGTGTCAAGGTGACTGGTGTGTTCTACAGGTTTCTGGTAGTTTGTGCTGTTTTACTGGGAGTAGTCAGTGTCTTGTCTGTCAAATGCCTGATTAATTCAGACTTCAACTTTTGTCTCCCAAGTCTGTTTACGTGCCCCACGCATTGGCCTTCAAGAGAGCATATGCTGTAAAGGTAGTGCTGGCATTTCCCATTCACACAGCCACTGCCCTCATTTAGCTCCCATTGCTTGAGCAGCTAGCATTCAGCCGGCCTCTTGGCTCTGTTGCCCAATAGAAACGCAAAGTGAAGTCGAGGCAGCCGACCAAGGTGGGGACCCGAGAGTCGTCGTGCCCAACTGAGGTGCTAGGGGTGTGGGTGGTGTTCCCGGACCCCTCCAGTATAAGCCTGTCTTCCACGCTCTTTCAGAAAACAGGAGCAGAGGAGGAGCTGGACACCAAACTGACCCGCAGAGTGCAAAGAGCCGCTCGCAGGCAGGCCAAGCAGGAGGAGCTGAGGAGACTGCACCGCGCTCAGGTCTGTGTTTTTGTACAGAATAGTTCAAATGTCGGAGATCACCCTTTCTTTTATTTATTTCCTTTCCACTCAAAAAAGACCACTGACGGGTGAAGGAGGAGCTAAAGTTGTACAATATGATAGAAAGGGGTCAGAACACAGTGCACCACAGTCCGCAGCATGAGGGACCTGCTCACTATTAGGCAAATAGATAATGTTTAGATGCTCTGTGTATATTATTTAGCCTAAGAAAAGGAGGAAACATATACGGGGGTCCTCATGTTACATCGCACTCGATAATATTCATTTTTAATTGTTTTACCATTATCATTAACTGTTGTATATTGGATATACTGGTCATAAAAGCCCATCTAGGGACAAGTGCTGCAAATTAGCTCACGCTATAAGCACCATGATGCATGCATGGGACTGCTGCTTTGTTCAGTTTGTCTGTTATTATGTATCTGTCCCTATCAAATAAACTTAATAAATAAATTTGACAATTCGTGGTTACATTGATGGCTGCCTTTTTTTCTGTTTTCGACATAAAAATACAGTTTGCACAGGAACTAGTTAGCGAGCTAAGCAGACGAATACACATTACGTCACACATCGCTAAACTAGGGAGACGGTACTGTGCCATTGGCTATCTTTCATTTTTGTTGCTTGTTTTGAAGCGTAACAGACTCTACAGTAAATATCAGGAACTGTTTCACTTCCATTACTGCTGTGGATGTGATCCATGTGTTTGTTTTACCCGCACGCTCATCGCTAACAAACTACAACTCCCAGAAAGCAACTCTCTTTCCAACTCTTTTCTGCCCGTATTACCCACTTGTTTTCCTGCATCACACACTACATAGACCACAATGCATTGCTCCCCATGAAACGTTCCACAACAAACGCCTATGAGAGAGTGTCGTGTTAGCTATATATGCTGCTACTCATTAATGGTTAATAAATATATGCCATCATTACATGAATGAGTTACGAATTACAGCTAAATTTGTGTTATGTCGCGTTCAGTAGAACGGAACGCCGAAGTAACTCAAGGACCCTCTGTATTTAACAGGAAATTAGGCGGATCCAGGCAGATGTCAAATCAATTAGTAATTCATTTGTGCACTCTCCTTTAACTCTAACCTCCTTCCAGTCTTAAACTCAACTCAACAGCTGATCAATCTCAAATGTTTAGAGATTAGCGAACGATTTGTAAGACCGCAAAACTGCCCCAGTTCACAGAACAGTTTACAAATGTTGCTGCCCATCTTTCCGCTTGAAACTGTGGGTTTGTAAAAATGTGTAGCTGTTCAAGATGCTGTTATGGAACAAAATCAACCAGAAACTGGAAGCTGGATCATCTGAGATGCGGAGGAGTGTTTTATGCACTGATGAGTGTCAATGAGGTGAGAAGGCGGAAATGCAGCAAACTGAAAAAGACTGAACTGAAGGTATTCTAAAGAAGTAGCTTGACAATATTCCTACTGATTTTGACATGAAACCAATAACTACATGTCTCAAACAAAGGTTCTTACAACGAACAATATCCAAAATAGTGTCTTTTTCTGTGTAAAGACTTAGCTGAGCAGGGACTTCCAGCTCTTAATCAGGTTTTCTGGAGTTAGGGGCAGGTTTTCTCTGTAGGTTACAAAGCACATCACAATGCATAGGAGCTTCTGACAAATGCTGTTAATGTAAATGTTCTTGACGTGAGGTTGGAGTGATATCACCAAAGTTCTGTTGAGAGCTGAGGTTTGAAATAACACCAAAACAAAAAATTTATTGATCAAAATTAATCAAAAGATCAATCAAACAAAGCAAACTTTGGAGGGTGGAGGGTGATTGGGCCAAACCAAACCAACTTTTTGTAGATGGCGAGGGCCACTAAGCTTTCCAGAAAGGGCACTGTGTCCAAAAGAAAAGTGCTTGAAATTCCTCAAAGACCCATAATATCTGGGAGGAAAGAAAATTATTGTGGTTCACCATTTTCAAGCTTAAATTTTGCTAATAAATAAATGTATTGACATCAGCTTCACTGCCTTAATTCGTTGTTGTATTCAGTCATGAGGTGAATGGCCTCATGATTCCTCCCAAGGTTTCTTCTTACAGCTTAGGGAGTTTTCCTTTGCCTTGTACCTGGATTCTGTGAGGAATAACTTGCCTTTATTTGTCTTATAAACAAAGCATCCAACCATAAGCCTTTAGGTGAAAATATTCTTTAAGGTTACAAAAGGCAAATGTTCGTTTGTGTCTAGAGTTTTAACTGATGTGGTGTGTTCATCTGCAATTTGATCATTGAGTTTTTAGTACTAACATTTACTCATACTCTTCTGTGTGTGTGTTACCCATAGATAATCCAACGGCAGCTGGAGCAGGTGGAAGTGAAGCAGAGGCAGTTGGAGGAGAAGGGCATTGCTGTGGAGAAAGCTCTCAGAGGAGAAGCAGGTACCTAACATCATTCAGCCATTTTTACATGCGCTTCACTTTTAAATACTGTTTCTGTTCATTCTGATACATCAACACCTCACTTCATCAAACTCATTACACAAGCACCTCACTTCATCAAAAATACAGTATTGACATTTCTTCAGTCACACGTCAGCTAGAGAGGAGCAAACCGAGCCCAGGGTCCTGTATCTGGGCCTTGGCTGTGATGTGTATGTGTGTATGAGCAACCTTGGATTGTGGATTGCTGACCAGTGTGTCCTTGTTGTAGACTACTGGGAAGACTCTAGTACCTCCGACCTTCTGGACGTACACCTGGGTGGTATGTAGCTTAACAAGCTGAATCCTTAAAACTATTTGTGCAAGAAAACCAGTTTCCTTTTACAGAGAAACATGTTTCCAGACGGAGGGTGTGCGCTTACCTAATGCGCTTAACTCCAGACTAGAACCCTGCTTCTTCTGGCTCTTTATGGCTTTGGCTTCCTTTTGACCTTTTGGGGTGTGTCTGTGTGTGTGTGTGTGTGTGTGTGTGTGTACGTGTACAGGTTTTGTGAGGACAAAATGTCCTCATAATTATAGGAATACTGGACATTTTGTAGAATTGCGAATATTTTGCTCGTCCGCAATAGGAACCAAGCTGTTTTTTTGCAAATTCAACTTCTTTTTTTTTTTTTTTTTTTTTTTTTTTTTCGAAAAAGCCAAAAAACAAAAAGCTAAAGTCTTTGTTTACTGAGGTTAAGGCTAGGGTTAGGTTTAGCTGTTCAGCTAAAACCTGTAGTTTTAGTATTACAGTATTACAGTCAATGGAATTAACTCACAAAGATAGCAATACCAATGCAGGCACAGTAGCAAACCTTCGTAGACTAAAAAATAAACCTTTTATGGAGAATATATAGTAAGCTATTGTATTTCAGCAGGGACATCAGTGTGTATAGATGTGCAGAAATCTTCATCTTTCTGTCAATCTCATGTCAAGGAAATAAAACAGCGCTGTTAAAGTGTACTGTAACTGTAGCAGTGTAGAATGATATTGGAAAATCAAAACTGCACTCTGTAAGTGCAATGCTAGAATACTGAAATAAAATATCTGCATCTCATGCACATCTGTAATCTTATAAAAATACATATTTTCACAAAGCTAGTGTAGTCCTAATTTCTTATTTCAGTACATGTTTAGTAAAAATGTAATCCTGGATAAGCATCATGCCTGAACTGCTGGATATTTATGCTACAGCTGGAAATTTTGCCCTGTAGCATAGTTCATGTACAATATAGAGAAGTGCATATAAATATTGTCAGATAATTTGCTGAAAAAAATCATATTGGAACTGACCAACATTTCAAACTGATTTTTTAAATTTAATAATACATTTATTTTGGTCTGGAATACTGATATTCTGTACAAAAATGCAACTTTACCTCATTTTTATGCTTAAGAAAACAATAGTTATGTTTTTTAAGTTCCATTTTTGTAATGCAGGATGCATTTTGTCCTGTGGTCTGCATTCTAAAAAATTGATTTGTTCATTTACTTATATTAGCATTGGTACTGATATCGGCAGATATGTACATTAAAAAAATATATTTTAAAAAATCAGTTTTCAGTTTTGTCTAGTTTGAGCCTAATGTCTACTTCCTATTTTTCTCATGAACATGGGCCTTGTAAACCTGTCAACAACAGGGGTCATGCTCGGTTAAAAATATAAAAAATGAAGTTGGAGGTGGGATGTGAGGTCTTAATTTGTAGCTTCTGAACCCCACCGACACTGACACATTCTTGGAAAATGATGCCCATACCTGGCAAGCTGCTGTCAAGACAAATATTTCATGAGTCGCCATCTGCCTCAATCACAACCATGTCAGTGTCCCTTCATCTCCTACTTCCTACCGTGTCCTAAAATCCTCCTCCTGTCTTTATCACTCTCTCTTTCTGTCGTTCTGTGGCCGTAGTCGAGCCTTTTCTTGGTTCCCCTCGTAGAAGACCCGTCTCCCTCTGTCCTTGTTGTTCCTCTGAAGGTAACTGAACCCCCTTTGTCTCTTGTGCAGTTGCCACCTGTGGCCTGTAGACAATGTGTTTTAAAGGAGAAATATTAACCTTCGACTCTTATCTAACGCTTGCTTTCTAAACACTCGCTCCTTCTCCTTTTCTATTTCTCCTCTCTTCTTTCTCCTTGCTGTGCACAGCTAGAGCCAAAGGCACAGAGCACGACCACTCTATTTACGTCTGTACAGTCTTTTTCCTTTATGTAGTGCACGAGCCTCCGCTGCACCAGCTAAGTGCGTTTGTTTCTCTTCCTTTTTCCTTCTCTCTCTCCCTGCCTGTCTCTCTCTCTCTCGTACTGCATGGATCTGGCTCAACAGCATAGATTGTCATTGCAATCACTGGAATTAAAGGGCCCATATCAGGAAAAAAAAGTTTTATGTGATGGGGATTTCAAAATGCACTTCCCAGTCCCTACAGTCAGCACTTTGTTTTGTCATTGTGAACACACAGTGAAATGTGACCTCTGCATTCAACCCTTCCACAGCATTGGGCAGTGATCAACAATGAAAATTGAGCTCATTTTAATTCATTGTGTTGTGATGTCATACACACGACACACCAGTCTGCCATGGTGGACTGCGTTAGTTGTGGGTGTTTTTCTCTGGAATGCTTCTTGAATGAGGCCCGATTCAGGGCAGCCAATCAGAACAGAGCTCATTTTGTTTATCATACTCTATTAATTGAATAAAACGTTTTAATTTGTCACTGACATTTTACCAAGTCGAGCAGTGAGCATAACAAGGGGCACGTCGGCTTCCAGGCTGGTTCTGGGAATTGAGCCCGCAACCTTCTAACCACAAACCCACTCCTCTAATCATTATATCTCCCAAGAATGTCTTAAAGGCACAGTAGCAAAAATAGTACTAATGGGAAAAGGGGTGGAAATCATATTTATTTGTTGCAAAGCCAAATGTCAGGGTGGCCACATGGGGGAAAATGAAGAGAAATGGTTATAGGCCCTTTAAAAAACATTTATTACAGAGGTGTGTGTGTGTGTGGTGTGTGTGGTGTGTGTGTGTCTATCCCTCTGTGCATGTTTCTCAGTATAAACCATTCTTGTTGTCATATCATTAGTGTGTCCTCTTAGATACGTGCATCCTAGATAAAGATGGAATGGGCTTTTCATTCCATGACACTCGTTCACTCTTTCTCATGCTGTCTATTCTCCCATTCTTTCAACTCCCCTTTTCTGAACAGTTTTGCTCTTGCCGTAGGGATGGGGAAGAAGGATGACCCCAGTTTGATGCAGCAGTGGTTTAAACTGGTCCAGGAGAAGAACGCTCTGGTGCGCTATGAATCTGAACTCATGATATTGTAAGTGTGAGATATATTTCACTGCTTTGTACAAAGGTGCACATTGTTTTTGCCCTCAGTTGCTTTCTTTAACTGGTATTAGGCATGTCACTCTACATAACTGACGTAGTTAGTTATATATTAGTCATCATTGCAGGGTCTGTAACTGATAAGATGTAAGCAAAGTCATTCAGAGTGGTTTGAGGTGATGCTATGTTCTATAGAAACTTGCCCTCAGAACTGTTCACAGTGGTGGCGAAAGGAACTGGACATCTGTAAGGGTGGCTCCTGTGCAGGGTCGGCAGAGGGTGCCGTATTGAAACATACCACCAGAGGGGGCACCCAACTTCCCAGCTGTTATGCCATGCCAGGTTGGCAATAGTAAGCAGTGCTGACCTCTTTAGGAGTAGATATCATTTAAGAGTTGTGCCTGAGAGTCCGGCTCATTCACTAGTTCACCATGACTCTCTGGTCATGTTTGTGGAATTGCTGCAGTTTTCAAAAAGTGTTTTTATGTCATTCTGTGAGCACTGCTCATACATCTTTCAAACTGCAGATCCTTAAACATATAAACCCACTATATTGTATTTTAATTTACCAACATGCTGGTGCAGCGGGACTGTTTCTAATGACATTTCAAGATATTCTATCTTCTATCATTATTAAGCCAGACAGATACGCAATTTTTGTTGATTTTAATATTCATGTAAATGACACGTGCCTTCAAAACTTTTTAACATTACTTGAACTTATATTTTATTCAACATGTCTCTTGTCCTACCTATGATGGTGGCCACATGCTGAATTTGGTTTTCTCATAATCATAATTTTCATTGATGAACAATTTGATCCAACACAATGTCAATTTTCCCCCATAACAGACTAAATGGGGGATCTGTATACCTCAGCATCTAAAGCACTTGTATATATAATAGAACATGTTAACTATGCTGTAGCACCTACTGTCTGTTTTAGAATTATTCATAAGCTCTTAATTATAGTGTAGAAATGTGTTTCTCTTTCAGGTAGTAATGTTGTCGCACTTATATGCACTATTGTAGCACCTGCACTGTTTTTATGACTAAGAAGATTAAGTTGAACTCCTGAATTTATGCTTGATTGTTCCTGTACCTGGAAGTCGCTTTGGACAAAAGCGTCAGCCAAATGAATAAATGTAAATGTAAAATTCTGACCCATATTGGCATACTCGCTGTCCAGTTTGGCCCCATAGAGCTGAAGAAGGGTATTCTTTTTGCGTAATACATTTACATTTCATATTTATTTATCATGCATTTTGTTTGCACATGTCAACACTGATGTGAGTGCTACAAAGAAGTTCAATACATCCAAATAAGTCATTACATACAGATGGCGAGAGCTACAACATGAACTATAAGTGATACGTCAATAAATGCTACAAAAGAACTCATTATACATTAAATATGAACGGCAAGTGCTATAACATAAACTATAAGTGGAGAATTATTCTCTGGGAACATTCTCTATGCAGTATTCAAGTGCAGATAGATTGTGCTTAGTTGTAGACCACATGGGGACAGAATCTCTAAGCGCTGTTTGCTTGTTGATCTGGTGGGAGTGTAGGTTTGGATCAGTGTTGCCATGTAGCTGGGAGCAGGCCCATTGATGATCAAGTTCAAGTTCTGTTTATTGTCATATGTATGTTAACGTTGGGTTAACCATACAATGAAATATGCTGGACAAGTAGAACCAGTAAACACAGCATATGGACAAAAAAAAAAAAAAACAAACAAACAAATATTTGCTGAGTTTACACAGAGCAGTCGTTGGTGCGGCCATCCTATGGCGGAACCGGAAGTAAAAGTTCCTGAAAAATCAAAGACTTGAAATTGAGTGGCCCAGCATGAATGTGCGCTGCGATGGGAAGACGATGTAAGGAGCCAGACAGCGGCATCACATGAGTGTGTTTCGACTAGTTAAAGATCAGCCGAACTGCTGCATTTTGAATCCTTCGCGGTGGCTTGATTGTGGTTGCAGGTAGACTGGTCAACAGTGAGTTGCAGTAATCCAGATGGAAAAGCACCAGTACTTTTGGACTTGCGGGGGAAGATGATGAGCTCAATCTTAGACAATTTAAGCTGAAGGTGATGGTCCTTCATCCAGTACGAACTGTCTGTGAGGCATGCCGTGTTTCTAGAGGAAACTGTGTCATCATCTGGTGGGAAAGAAAAGTAGAATTGAGTGTCTTCAACATAACAACCTCACAGAGTCCTCCCAGTCCTCCCATATGGCTATATTTGTGGCAGTAACATTAAGGTTTCACATGCACTCTTCTGAGGGCTCAAAGGTCATGCACATCAAAATTAGTTTTGCCTGACCTAAATGGACTGAGATGTCTCCAGATTCTCTGAATCATAATATGTACTGGAGACCAAAATGATTTGCAATGAGAATTTTTTTTTTACCTGGCTGGCAGTTCTCTCACAAAGTTTTGCACATAGTCCTGGATGAAGTCTTTGGGGGATGCTCCTTTTATACTAATTCATGGTTCTAGGTCACCTGCTTATTGTTGACATTTTTTAAAATTTACCAGTGCCACCTCATAAGTCAAAAATCTATTTGCATTGTAGACATTGACTTAACATTACTGTAAAGAAATGTGGGTTTGATGTTTCTCTACTGTAAATATTTCTAATCAAACCACCCTAAAAGACTTTGTGTACTTCTCAATAATCTCAATCTCTGATTTATACAGACATTTTGACAATTCACTGAAATTCCTTTTTAAGTATAACTGAATAATAAGTATTCAGTTGAAGGGTTCAGTATAGTTATATAATGTTCGAGTCCTGTGTGGTTGTCTATATGATGGGCTAACGTTTGATTGTTCTGTGTCATCTGTGGGGCCTATGTACAGTGCACGAGAGCTGGAGCTGGAGGACAGGCAGAGTCGGCTACAACAGGAACTAAGGGAACGCATGGCAGTGGACGGTCAGTGCTAGAACAGATGGAGTCCCTGACCACATCACATCAGTGACATGGAATGTGAAAAATGCTTGTTCTTGAACTGGGGTCTTGTGCTCTCTCTCTCTCTTTTTTAGACCATCTGAAGGGGGAGGGGGAGTTGGAGGAGGAGAAACGTATCCTGGGGGAGATGCTGGATGTTGTAGAACAGCGGGACGCTCTAGTGGCTCTCCTGGAGGAGCAGAGAGTGAGGGAGAGAGAGGAGGACAGCGACCTGGAGGCAGTCATGCTGTCCAAGGGCTTCAGTATGCACTGGGCATAACACACACACGTATTGTAACGTATTGTATATTATCTGAGGCTTTTGCAACTGCACAATGTAAATAGTGTATCTATTATATATTCAGAGGGAGACCGCCTCATAGAATGTCTCTCCAAAAGCTTAAGGGCCAAATTAAACTCCTGTAGGAACTTAAAGGAGACGCCTTGCTGCCAAATAGTATTCTTCTGCTAACTGAGCTATGTTACTATGCATATGCACACCTTAAAATTCTGCTTTTTTATTTTCTCTGTTTTATAAAGGAGCAATGCAGCTATATTTAAACTGTACTGGTTATATTTGAGCCTTTAAGAGGGAATGATGTAGACAGGAATCAAGCCATTATCAGAGGACAGAAATGTGGATTAATGCATTGAATGCATTGTTTTGAACTGTGCTTATATGTCTTAATGTGAAGGAATCCTTAATGAAAATGGGCAAAGAAAGACTAATCCAAACTGTTTTTGTTGGTTATGAGCTTGGTTTTGTGAAAGAAATGTAATCATTGAGTGAAGTGAAATTATTCAAAGGAAAAAATAAATATTTTTTTCCTCAAAATGTTTTGTCACTTCTTGTGTAGACCGTATGCTGGGATGTCACAGTAGGTGGAGCTTGATTTCCACAAAAACATAAACACACATCTAACGGGTGTAGTGCTCGAGTACAGACTTTTTCTGCGGTTTAGGTCTAGGTCTTGGTTTTTGCAAACTGACTAGTCTCTGACTCTGCATATGAAATAAATACATAATATATATATATTTTTAAAGGTGGTATTGACATGATATTCTCACCAGATATCGGTACCCATCCAATCCGCACATGCAAAAAAATCAAACCATAAATCTTCAAACATTAAGTTAGTAATAAAATGGAATCACACAGGGAAGTGCGTTCTGATATATGATATGATATCCTGGTTTGGAAACAGCTCATTACAAAACCATAAAGCTCTGGGCAAGGTTGTACAAACAGCTCAACGCATCATTGGTTCCACACAACCCTCTCTGCAGAACATCTACAACCAACAATGCAGATCCAGAAAAAACAAGATCATCAAAGATCACACCCAACAATAACCTGTTCTGTTTGCTGAGATCAGGGAGACGGTTCTGCAGCATCAGAACCAAAACTGAGAGACTAAAGAGGACCTTCTACCCACAGGCCATATGGTGATGAAGCTTCAAGACACCTCCTGTATGGAGAAACTAGTTGCATACATTGCTTAGGTATGATTTTGGCCGATTCTTTTGTCTTTAATTCCTGAAGGTTCTATGAGTCCCTTCTATGAACTCTGAGCTTCAGTTACTTCTACAAATTTTCTATAGGATTCAGGTCAGGTGATTGGGTGGGCCTTCTAGCAGCTTTATTTTCATTCGCTGAAGACAATTGAGCATTTCCTTGGCTGTGTGTTTGGGATCATTGTCTTGCTTAAATGTCCACCCTCGTTTCATCATCATCCTGGTGGAGGCGGTAGATTTTTATCAAGAATGTCTCCACTCATCCTTCCTTCAATTATAGCAACTGTGCCAGTGCCGTATGCTGAAAACAAATCCACCTCATGATGTTCCCCCCTCCAAACTTCACTGCTGGTCTGGTGTTTTGTGGTGATATGCAGTGTCCTATGTGTATTATGGAATCCAGGTACATTTTGGTCTCATCTGACCAGACTATATTATCCCAGTGTTGGTCAGCAATGGCGTCTTGTGTAATGAATGTGTATACAGGCCATGGCAGTTGAGGGCATTACTTACTGTTTTCATTTAAAGAATTGTTTCTGCTAATTCCAGGTCTTTCCGAAGCTCTCCCCAAGTGGTCCTTGACTCTTGGACGACTCTTCTGATCATTCTTTTTCTTCTATATCTGAAAACTTGCTGGGAGAACCTGGTCATGTTCTTTCCAATTCTGGATTTTGGCCCCAACAGTGCTCACTGGAACTTTCAGTAGTTTAGAAATTCTTCTGTAGCCAATGCCATCAGTATGATTTGCAACAATAAGGTTGAGAAGGTCTTTGGATTTTGGTTTTACCCATCATGAGATGTTTCTTGTGTGACACCTTAGTAACAAGATGCCTTTTTATAGTCATCAGTTGGGACTGAACCAGCTGATATTAATTTGTCAGGATTGTGTCAGGATTGCTTTCTAATTATTGATAGATTTCAGCTGTGATTCTATTTTATTACACATAATTTATGGACATTTATGGTTTGATTTCTTTGCACGTGTGGATTGGATGGGTTGTTACCAACATCTGGTGATGTTGTGATTTCATGTCAATAGCACCTTTAGAAATATATTTACTTAGAAAGTAGGTGACATTCAATACTTATTTACAAGTTGGTCTCTATCAAGTCCAGTTGCTTAAAAAAAAGTCCCCATGAGAATCAACAAAATGAACACCCCCACTCAACCTCAGCAGAACCCCATTGGGTCACAGGGAAGCTAGAGCCAATCCCAATTGACTATGGAACTGGTCAGGGTTCACCCAGGACAGGAGGCCATCCCATCAGAGAGACAGACAACCATTCACACACACACTCACACCTGTGGGCAGTTTAGAGCAGCCAGTCAACCTCAAGCACAAGTCTTTGGACAGTGGGAGGAAACCTGAGAACCCAGAGGAAACCAACATACAGAATAATCATATAATAATAATATTTTATTTAAAAAGTGCCTTTCAATACACCCAAGGACACTACACAGCAAAATAATAAAAATAATTATATGATTACTAAGGGCTACAGGTTAGAAAAAAGATATTTTAAAAGCATATTTAATGTAGACAGTGGAAATTAAATAGAGAGAGAGAACATGTTTGAACAGAAGGGTTTTGAGTGAGGATTTAAAGTGTGAAAGTGAAGTGATGTTTCTGAGCTTGGGTGGTAGTGAGTTCCAGAGAAAGCTCTGCACCCCATAGTGGTGAGACGGGAAGAGGGTTAAATGGATGGAGAAGGATGATCTGAGGGTATGAGAGGGAGTGGCAACATGAAGGAGGTCAGATACAGGGGCAAGGCCATGAATGGCCTTGAAAGTTAATATAATTATTATTATAATATAATTATTTCTTCCATTCTGAATAGGATCATAACTGGAACAGCGCCTGGAGAAAGGCAGTATATTCTGTGTTAAGGGGAGGAGAGAGGATCAGTGGTATGGAAGTGGGATAAGTGTTCTCCATTATCAGTAAGCCATATATATATTAGTAAACTCAATAAGAAGTAAAGCAAACAGACAAATACAAACAGATAACAGATAAATAACAGTAAGGAGCAAATATAGTTAACAAGATGACATGAATAATTCATACTGGGGTCACAGGAGGGTGAGAGAAGAACCAGCTGGTTTAATTTAGGATCACCAATACATATTATTTCTGCTCCCAAGGTGTTTCTGGGAATATTAATTTCATTAGGGTTCGGTTTTCCTGATGATTAGACACTTTTCCACGGCCTGATGTTGGCTCCCAGAAGGCTGATCAGGGTGTAGAGCAGGGTGGACACGTCCAGTGCTGGAGGCCCGGTGTCCAGCACAGTTGGGTGATATACCTGCTCAAACAGTTTGAGGTGTGGAGCCACCAAACTGTGCCACCAACACCTCAGGGCTGGAGTTGAGGACAAACAGCAGGGGGCGCGCAAGTGTGTTTTCAGATTCACATAGTTTTACACACACACACACGCACGCACGCACACTACATTTAGACACACCCAGTTCTCTCAAGTTGTTTAGGACTGTGATTTGGCTTAATGATAGTAGTGTGTGTGTGTGTGTGTGTGTGTGTGTGTGTGTGTGTGTGAGAGAGAGAGAGAGAGAGAGAAAGAGAGAGAGAGAG
>JBBIGC010142127.1:0-20332 GCA_037576955.1 Lepidarchus adonis | reverse complement strand
AGCCGGGTTCTGACGCCCCATGTCTGGCGTGGCCTCGCAAGGCATTGCGGGAACATGGCGGCGTGCGAACCTTACAGAAAGCTACTTTGGCAAATGCATAAATGTAAATGTAACATGTTTATGGTAAAAAAAGAGTTTGGGATATAAATATTAGGTAAGAGTTCATCATAATAGTTGTTACAATAATAATGTAAACACAACAACCTCCTCTCCTTACACTGAAACAGTTTCTGTTCTCCTGGTATAATGCCATTAATTGCACAAGCTGCAGGAATATCCAAGCATTGCTTGATTCTTAATATCTACTTTGAAACACTGGAAGGACCTTAAACAAAACTGCCTGTTCTCAATCAAGAAACCGCTTAAATAAGAGCTGCCTGACAAAGTGAAGTGACCAAAAGATCATCAAAAGCTAGACATCATGCAGAGATCCAAAGAAATTTAGCATCAAATGAGAAAGAAAGTAGTTCTATCAGTCTGGATAAGGTTATAAAGTCATTTCTTAAGCTTTGGACTCAAGCGAACCACAGTGAGAATCCATTTGGCCATCTGAATTCCACACCTTTCTTCTCTCTGTGTCTCTCTCTTTTTCTCTCCCTCTCTATCTAAGATCCCACCTACAAGAAAATTTTGCCTTTTGATAAAACTTCTAACTTGTAACTGTAATGTTTCTCTCTGTCTAATAAAACCTTTGAAAATTAGTTGGTGACCTGACCTCTTTTTGAAAACCTTGATACTCACAAACATCACTACATTGCCACATTCTTCCATGTTCAACCTGGATTGTTTGCATTCTCTTCTGGAAATGTTTCATTAAAAAGTGCTCCTCACTAACTGTGTCCATTATTAAATCCATTTATCACAATAGATTAATGTTTAATTCCACCCAGACTCAAAAACATCATATGTGTACAGATTTATATTACTATAATAAGGAATGTGGCTCAGATTTTGAGCTCAGGTTTTCTATATGAACTTCTCCTAGACACTGATGATGCAGCAGAGTTCCTGCTCTGCTATTGGCTGATTAGAGGAAGAGGTTTAATCACAGCAGGGACTTTTCCAAAGCACTTTGTTGTGGGGATGAGGTTTCACTTCACTCCTGTGAGACATCTTAGCAAATATTGGTTTGTTATGTTGGGGAGGATGTTCAGCTTACACTCATCTATCACTTGATTTAAAAAGTGAAGGATTGATGTGAAAAAAAACTAGTTGCATTCCTGCTGCACTGTTTTCCTTTGTGATGATAAAACATCTAGAAACATATATTTCTGTCAATTCATGATAAGAACTAACATAATATATACAAACTTAAGCAGACACAACTGGGCAGTGGTGTCCTTGTGGTCAGGAACTTGTTCTTAGGATCAGAGGGATATAGGTTCAAGTCCAAGCTTGGTTGAAAAACGGGACGCGGCCCGTTTCCAGATTTATTATACCAGTCTTGACAAAACCTACCGGAACCTGTGCGCCGTCTGGAGTCAGAGTGCGCAATAAACCTTAAACCTTGGTGAGCGGGTCTGATGGCTGCTGTCCGGCTCCCCAGGTCAGTAATCAGACCAAACGTCTGGCCAGGGGCAATGCGGACCGTCGCCATCAGCTCATCATATATATATATAGACATATAGAGACAAACAATGATTTGGGATAAAGAGATAGTGACAGGGCAGCAGTGTGGACCCTCCTCCACTGGGGGCCTAGTGGAATCTGCACCGACTCTGCAGACCAGCAGTACAGGCAGGCAGTGCCCGGGGGCCCAGAAACCCACAAAGAGAAAATTACTATAATGTCATTGTGAACACACCACTGCACACAGTGTGTTTTTAATTGAACCACTTGAAACTGCTTTGATTGAGAAAAATATTCTTGTTGCTGGAACTGGAGGCCTAGTGTCTCCAGCTTCTACAGCAAGTAATATTTCGAGTGCAGATTTAAAAATATGAGAGTATGCATTTAAAGAACAGCAAATGTAGTATGAAGCGGCTAAACTTTCAGCAGAATGCAGTTAGAGAGAAAGAGATTGATCAAGATTTTCAAATTCGTAACTTTAAATTGAGCTTTAATTGAGAAATCTGGATTCTGAGGAATGTGAATGGGATTGCATTAGGGAGCATGAATTTTGAAGAAAATGCAGTCAGAATTTGCAGCTAAGAACAAAACGGTAGTTCCTGAAGCGTGTCAGATTCTAGGTATTCTAGGAATTTATTTCTATTAATAACATGTTAATATATTAAATTATTAAATGGTATTAGTTCATTTCTCTGAAAGATACTATGGTGTAAATGACTTAGCTCTTTACTGACGCATGTTGTAAAGTTTATAACTTTTTTATTTTGTAGGATGTGAAGATTGTTCCAAATAGGTGTAAGTCTGTTATTTATGTTAAGATATTACCAGGCTGTTGATATTGATATGATTGCAGTGAAATATTTCATTTATCAATCCTACAGAGTGTTTGTTCAATGTCTATCCATCTATTTTAAAATATACTGTAGTGCGGCATGGCGACGAGGCCTACAGCAGGTTGTGGACGCTGAATTGCTGGATGTCCAAGTAGTGCACAGAAAATAAAGTGGGGTTTATAGATAATTGGTTCACATTTGAGGGCAAGTCTGGTCTCTTAGCCCAGGACGGTATCAACCCTTTGCGGGAGGGTGTTGCTCTACTTTCCCCGCAGCAAAAGCCGTAGTTTACTAGTTAGGCAGCAGTGTAGCTCAGTTAGCAGCTGCTGACAAAACAGGGCAGAGTTCTGCTTTTATATATATATTTTACATATATATATATATATATATAAATGACCTTTTTATCGTAACATTATGTTTATTTTGTCTTGTATATCGTTATCGGACTCATTAAAAGATTTATTTGCTTATGAACCGACCATGATATTTCAGAGGTCTCAAAGATCCTACTGGCACATTCCTCCATCCTTCCATCCATCTTTGCCTGGTGTCTTGACTATCATTTTGGGTTATCGACATTGCAACATTCTTCACTGTTCAACCAGATTTTTTGCATAATCATGTGAAAATGTTTCTTTAAATCTTAAATCCTCACTAACTTGCATCTGTGTCAATGTTTGCATCCACTTATCACAATAGATTAATGTTTTATTCCACCAGGCTCAAAAACATCATATGTGTACAGATTTATATTACTAATAATAAGGAATGTGGCTCAGATTTTGAGCTTATGTTTTCTATATGAACTTCTCCTAGACACTGATGATGCAGCAGAGTTCCTGCTCTGCTATTGGCTGATTAGAGGAAGAGGTTTAATCACAGCAGGGACTTTTCCAAAGCATTTTGTTGTGGGGATGAGGTTTCACTTCACTCCTGTGAGACATGTCAGCAAATATTGGTTTGTTATGTTGGGGAGGATGTTCAGCTTACACTCATCTATCACATGATTTAAAAAGTGAAGGATTGATGTGAAAAAAACTAGTTGCATTCCTGCTGCACTGTTTTCTTTTGTGTTGTTGAAATATTAAATTACACACACTTAAGAATGCACAGCTGGGCAGCGGTGGCCTTGTGGTCAGGAACTTGTTCTTGTGATCAGAGGGTTGTAAGTTCAAATCCAAGTCCAGGCCCAGGTTCCTTTGAGCACTGTCCTGTTAAGCTCCATGTGTGGATGGGTTTTCACTGTGGTGCACTTTGTGTCATGGGGTGTGCTCTTAGTGACAAATTTTTAAATTAATATATATAATAATTAATATTTTATATTCAAATAGAAATGTTACATTTCCTCCAGTTTTACCAAAACTATAGAAGCAATTACAACACAATGGAGACACATTTGTTGGTGATTTATTCATGACTAAGCTTCATTAGTCTTTTGTGTCTGTGTAGATATGATAATAATGAGTTTATGTAATATAGTGCTGACTGTTCCACAGTCCATCATGGAGAAGACCAACCCATCACTGATGCTTTCACTGTAAACTGTTCACAGGATTAAGAAACTACTGAGACTAATGGAGCAGATCAACTTCCGCACCCACACAACTACGTATCAGTCCTGAGGTTGTAGAGAAAGTGAGCTTTTCCTTTGAAGAACAGGTTATCTGGAGAAGAGTGGAGCACAGAGTTCTAACCAAGTGTTTGGAAGTATCTAAACAAAACAACATTTTTTTTTATATGGAGTCTTCATATAAGAAGTCTGGGTTCCATAGTAGATCGAGGAGCCTTATCTAAGGGTGGTGATAGGGTCAGTTCATCAGTTCCTCATGATGGATGTACAAAGAAGCAGCCATGATTAAGCAAAGTACTGCAAAATAGAAGAATGGAATTGATTGTAGATGTGCAGATGATGGTAAACGTCTGGAAGCAGACAGATCACTGGATGCTAGAGAAAGCCATGTGCACTGGTAGTGGGACATTAATAGTTTATCACTAAGTGATCTGCTATTAATGTGTCTTCACTGCAAAGTAGCCCCCCTTTCACTGATTCAAAGGGTTCTTCCCTTACAGCTCTATCAGTGAAACAGTCAAAGCAAAACTGAACAGTCACTCTCTCTTGGCGCAGTGATGAACATGTACAGTTAATCCACACTGTGTTTTATTATTAGCCCCCCTTATGAAATTAGACAACCTTCTTGATTTCTCCATGAAAATGAACTATAACAACGTGTTTGTTATTTTGGAAACAAATACACTATAAAAAAAAAAACAATGTCCACTAAGTTTGATTAGGATATTTTATTGATACACCAAGTTGAAACAAGAAAGAGCAAAAATGAGACATCCAAAATTATTAGCCCCCTTGTCATTAATAGTCAATAGTGTTCCCTTTCTGAGCCACATCTGACAACAATCTCTTAGAGGAGTTCTTCACTAGGTTGGCACAGGTTTCCTGAGGAATTTTGGCCCATTCTTCCATTGCAAATTGTTCTAGCTTCTCCAAGTTGCATGGTTTCTGAGCATGAACATTCACTTTGAGCACCAGCCACAGATTCTCAATAGGATTGAGGTCTGGGCTCAGTGCAGGACACTCCAGGATCTTGGTTCTGATATCCTTGAGGAATTGTTGGAGTAATTTTGATGTTTGCTTTGGGTCATTGTCTTGTTGGATGACCCAGTGACGAACTAAGCATAGATTTTGAGATATTGAGAGATTTGAGAGATTTCTGCATATTGTCCCTCAAAATGTCAACATCATCTTTTTTCATGATGCCATGCACCTGAACAAGGCTCCCTGTGTCTGAGGCTGCAAAACATCCCCACAGCATGATGCTCCCACCACCATGTTTAACTGTGGGAACTGTGTTCCTAGGATTGAAGGCCTCTCCCTTTCACAACTGTGTTCCTTGAAACATCAACTCCATTAGAGGCCAGGTCAGCAACAGTCATCCTGGCAGGTGTCTGGGGCTCCTTGCTGACATCTCTGATTATTTTCCTGTCCAGAGTTCTTGAAATCTCTCTCTCACTGCCACGGTCAGATTTGTTCCTTACAGAATTTGTTCTTGTCTTCTTGTACTTGGCAATGATGCAACGTACAGCAGTTCTGAAGACTGTGAATCGCTTGGAAATGGCAGTGTAGCTTCCCCCTTATCATGAGCCTCTACTATCTTCTTTCTGAGCTCCAGACTTGGTGAGTAACAGTCGTCCTTCTCATGTGTTCAAGTGCCCTGCTCCTTGGAATCTTTTTATGTTGATCGATTGTTGATAGGAAGCCAATTGACTGCAGGTGTTGTTAGGAAGCTAATTGACTGCACAAGTGTGGTTTCAAAGCTGATTGCTTCATTACTGTGGGTGTGTTTTGAAAGCAAACATTCAGATGGGACTAATATTTTTGAACACACCATTTTTTTACTACTTTTGTTATAAAGGGAGCTTAAAATTATATTTTATATTAGAAAATGTACCAAAAACTACTAAATAACACGGGTGAATGTTTGATTCAAGTATATCAAGTTTAATCAATGCTGCAAACACTGGGAAGAAGTTGATAAAAAAAACGTAATTCTTGGGGGGGCTAATAATTTTGGCCTCAACTGTACATTATTTTTGTACAGTAACAGTTTTGTACAGTAATGTTTAATAATATAGTACATGGACTCTAAACTTAGAACTGGTGATAGATCAGAACGTTCAGATCAGAATAATTACAAACCAGAGGACAGTATAGAGATTTAATGGAAATTAAAGAATTCCTAACTGTTCAGGTCCTGGTGGAAATATTATGGTTTATCAATAAAGCAATGTTACTTAAAAGACATGCACATGCTCAGTTTCATATTTCAGGGCAGTCTGGAAAGCAACAAATGTTTGTCCTTTGCTAAATAAAATAATCAGTGAATTAATGATACTGAATCTGGTGGTTTTATAGAGCTGTCTTTATGAAAATGGCTTTACATTTCTCTATAATCTAGACCAGGGGTATCCAATATGTCAGTTGCGATCTACCAGTTGATAAACAGTGCTGATTCTGTTTACCCCACCCAACTACATCAGGGTCTTTTTAAAATTCTCTGTCCAACCTGAAGATGGTTGGTGATTGCCGAGATCTACCTTTCAAACAAACTCTATCACTCACATGAGACCGCCTAGCTTAAGAAATGAGTAACCTTGAGCCACCGAATACACCACAGCACATTCCCACTGTGGCAGTCAACAGTTAATTGACATAACAGTACAGCCAGTTTTATAACAAGCGTTACAGTGTGAGCTACTGCTAAACTCCAGCCAACGAGTCACCTCTTCCAATGTATTTACTTCTAAAAGAGAAAGTAAAAATGAGTGGAGGAGCTGCACCAAGTAAGAAACCAAACCAGCCTGTTCATTAAAAAGTACGACACTGACACTGACTACCCACTGAAAGTGAATGGATTATATCCAGACTATGCGACTAAAATACAGCACTGCATTGCACAGCCATATATGTTGCTATGTAAAGTAAGCAATATATATTTTAAATATAAAGAACTATATATACACTGCTCAAAAAATAAAGGATAAAGGGAACATTTAAACATCACAATGTAACTCCAAGTCAATCACACTTTGTGAAATTAAACTGTTCACTTAGGAAGCAACACTGACTGACAATCAATGTCACATGCTGTTGTGTAAATGGAATAGACAACAGATGGAAATTATAGGCAGTTAGCAACACATCCCCAATAAAGGAGGAGGTTCTGCAGGTGGAGACCACAATGCTCTTCTCAGTTCCTATGTTTTCTGGCCGATGTTTTAGTCACTTTTGAATGCTGGCGGTGCTTTCACTCTAGTGGTAGCATGAGACGGAGTCTACAACCCACACTGTGGCTCAGGTAGTGCAGCTCATCCAGGATGCACATCAATGCGATCTATCGGAAGAAGGTTTTCTGTGTCTATCAGCGTAGTCTCCAGAGCATGGAGGTGCTACCAGGAGACAGGTCAGTACATCAGGAGTTTGTGCAAGGAGAAACAGGAGGAGCACTGCCAGAACCCTGCAAAATGAACTCCAGCGTCAAATGTGCATGTGTCTGCTCAAATGGTCAGAAACGGACTCCGTGAGATGTCTTTTTTGTGTTCCCTTTATGTTTTTTGAGCAGTATATATATATATATATTTTTTTTTTTAATTGTTGGTAGATCCGTTTGACTTGATCATTTTAAAAGTAGCTTGCAAGCCAAAAAAGTGTGGGCTCCCCTGATCTAGACTCTTTCTATATGAACATTCCTTTGTTAACAATGGGTCAAATCTTTCCCTCTGATTTCACTCTTGTGTTTATGGTGCTTGTGTGCACAGTGTCATACAGGCCTAACAGTGTGTAAACTGATTTCCCTGAATATGTCCAGTTCACTACAACCACACATATATTAGCGGTACATAGGGAAAAATTGTCATTTCAATAATTAAATATAATAAACCTTCAGATTTATGAAGCTATTGGGATGAAGAAATGCTGCTGAACTTTAGATCCTACAACAAAAAGAACATGCAACTGATTTGGTTCCTGTTTGACATTCAGTAACACACATGAAACCCCAACCACAGACCAATCAGGCCAGTGTAGTGTCACTGTGTCTAAACCACTGTGGGCCAATGAAAAAGCAGGAAAGGTGCTGTGTTATTAGTGTCTGGGGAAAGGTGGTTTAGACAGGTGCAGTGTAAAATATGAATGTACTGTGCTTAGAGATGCTGTTAATTTCACCAGTTTATTTCCCCAAACTACAGTAAACACATATATAAAACTGTATATGTAGCTACCAGTAGTGTTTCTCTTTTGTTGCTGGTAGTTCACCTCATTTCCCTCAACTATTCCAAGCAATGCTGTCAATCCTAATGAGCCGGTATATCTCTTTTAAGATGTCCTGAGTACGTATATACTTAGTAAATACTATGTACTAAATACTGTATTATATAGGAAGTGTACACATGCAGATCCCCTTTATCCCATTTTACTGAAAACAAATTCTATTTTACAATCCTCAAAATTGATGAGGGGGTAGTAATGAATCAATAAAGATTTGACCTTTAATAACTACTGCCATCATATTTTGTATCAGACACGTTTTTATCAGACATGCTAATCTATTCAGATGTGTCCTTCTTTATGTGTCTCATACAGTGAGTGGAATTAGCCTCTTAACTTCCCCCAGAGACTGATAGTGTCACTCTGTTCCTGCTCTCTCATTGGCTGTCTAAGTGAAAGTAATGTAGACACTTATCTGATCTGGTCTGATTGTGGTTTCGTTCTGATTCATGTTAACTCTAGAACCGAGACAGAGTCAGGCTTTGTTTGTTAGATGCAGCTGTCAATCACAGTCTGAAAGTTTGAAGTCTACAGTTTTTCTTTTGCTTGGAGGTGGAAATATCACAGAAGCATGTTTTTTTTAAACAGCAATTTATCCAAATATGAATGATATTATTTACGCAGCTTTTGTTGTAACAGATACAGATTTTCTTCTGCAGTAGCTGTTGAAATGTGCAGAGGAACTGTTGCTGTAATTGCATATTTCTATAGTGGAGAAGCTGCTAAAACAATACATTATCAAATGGGTTGCTGGCAGGCCCCAACCTAACAGATCTCTTCAGTTTCCAGACGTTTACAGACTGATGTTAAAAGAAGCTTCGATGCTAAGCACTGGTAAACATGGCCCTGTCCCAACTTTTAAGACATGTTGCTGTTTTTTTTAAATGGTATGTTTACTTAGTGTAAACATTTGATATGGTTTCTATGCTCTGTTGTGAATCAAATGTAGTTAATGAGATTCACAGATCTTTCCATTCTGTTTAATTAAAAATGTGTAGTGTCATAGTGTCCTTTGGATTTTGGATTGAAGGGGTAGTGAAAAGACAAGCGTTATAGTTGTATCATAACCCACTTTATCTTTGTGGTGAGCTTTAAGAGAAGATTTTGAAAATGTTACATTTTGCTTTGGGATCTGCAGGAGTGTTTCCTCCAAAAGTGGCTTAACAACCCCATTCCCACAAGCCCCTTTTATTATGTTGTGTTTGTTATTTCACATCAACAACCCATTGGAATTAGCCTTAGTAAAGTGCATATGTAGGTTTCTGTCAGTTGTCATTGAAGGATTATATATCTCATGTAGCTTTATGAACATGCTGTCACATCTCACAGATCAAACAATTCTACAACTGTGAACTAAAGGAAACAGTGACCACATAGTGACCAGTGAGGGCAAAATACACCATGACCTTGATCTCTGTATGGTGGAACGTATGGAGCTATTTTAACCAAAATTATGTTCGTTTCACAGAAACTCTTTAGAAATATAATTTTTGTCCTTAACTGATTTTTTCTTCAACTGTGTCCATGTGAACACGTTGCTAACAATGTGAGATAAAAGAATTTCACACGAACACTTCTGTACTGTTTTTGAGATATTAGTTTTGGAAAATTGTGTAGGTTTCTGTCAGTTGTCGTTGAAGGATTATGTCTCATGTAGCTTTATGAACTGGGTATGACAGACACATGACATGCAGTAACATCTCACAGATCAAACAATTCTACTAACTGTGAACTAAAGGAAACGGTGACCACATAGTGACCAGTGAGGGCAAAATACACCATGACCTTGATCTCTGTATGGTGGAACGTATGGAGCTATTTTATCCAAAATATTGTTTTTGTTTCACAGAAACTCTTTAGAAATATAATTTTTGTCCTTAATGTTAGTGCTTTTCTTCAACTGACTTTACCTGACTGTGTCCATGTGAGCACGTTGCTAACAATGTGAGATAAAAGATTTTCACAGCACTTCTCTTTTTGAGATTTTAGTTTTGAAACATGGTGAAATTATTGTAGTTAAATAAAACTTTAGTTCTTGTACTGTCTAAACTGACTTTCCCCAGAGACTGGTAACGCAGGATGTTCCTGCTCATTCATTGGCTCTTTCAGTTGAAAGTGACAGACTCAGGACTTTTCCAGTCTAACTGTACACAGCCTGGTTGTGGTATCATTTGTCTCACACTACTCTGCAAAACTAGAACCAAAACAGAGTCATGTATCGTTTGTTCTGTGTAATTATCAATCACAGCGGTTCTGAAAGTTTGAAGCTTCCCGTTTTTGATGAGGAGCTGAAATATTATCGTAGAAACAGAAATCTCATCAAAATGCTGAAGCATGTTGTCCCACAAACCTATTATTTTTAAAAGTCAAGAACACATATATTTATTACTGTTCGTTCTGGTGTCAAACATCATTTTAGAAATGAAGATACCACTAGTGGTTTTGCGTTTGAAAAATTGTCACTTCATGTTTGACAGAATATTTTCAGTTGCCCAACAGTTTGGGTTCCCACAAAGCTCCAAACATTTTGGACTAACAACTGGCATTGTTAGCATTAATAGCATGGAAATAAGCATAAACGTCCCAAGGAGAAACATCACCTTCATTACAGCATGTGTCTCTCAAAAATACATCAATGCTACTTTAACATACATTAAACTCATCCATATGAGCCATGAGCACTGATGCATTTCCATGTCGGCACTGATGCTGGCTTTTGTACCATTCACTGATAACAATCTGGATTGTCGTTTTCATCAGAGACAGAGAACTTGACTGATGTTTTTTGCTGAAACCAAGCTAAAATGTTGACTCATCTGATCACAGAGAATGGTTCCACTGTGAGGGTTGGATGGATGGATTGGATGTAAGCATGAGGCAAAGTCCTTGAAGTTCAACAAATTTTAATTAAACAGCAAACGTAATAAACGTCACTACATTGGGACAAAGGAATACAATAGTTAACACTGGAGAGATCAGATATAAGCTTGGATACACACCAGGGCTTAACTAGGTACATCTGATATGGTGACCATAGTCTTCTGAAGTTCTCCTGAGCCCAGATGACTACATTTAACATAGTAGCATGATGGTTTCTTAGGCAGTACAATCTGATGGCTCTCAGATCACAAGCATTCAGCAGTGGTTTCTGACCATTACTCACAGTGATGTTTCTTCATTCTCTGAACGTTTTTACAACATTGAAGATGTTGAATGACCTAATTTCACTGAGAAATGTTCCTTTTGAATTCAATAAAAGTTCTGTCAAAGACTGAGCCATTGATGAAAGCTATAGTTAAACCACATCAATATACAACATCTTACAGTTCGCCTGCTTAATGTGGAGGCCAATTCTAAAACAAGTGCTGCTTGAATTTACTGTGAACATTTCCATCTCATTGTTTTTCTGTCCCAACTATTGCTTGAGTATGTTTCACCCAATAAATAAACTTACAAAATGCAATTAATGAGTTCAGCAAAATACAGTTAATTATTGTACTTACCAGTTTAAATAAAGGTTCATGTCCTTTATCATATCACAGATTTGTGTTTTACTGCATTAATGAACATATTCCAACTTTTATGGAAATGGATTTGTAGAAAAAAAAAAACATTCAAGTGAGCTTCACATCAGCAATGGTTTATGTAACGTGCCAGCGAGGTGCCACCACGGAATTCGGAGCTAACCACACCAGAGGTAAGTGCTTATACCACTTGGAGAGCGTACCGGTAGAACGGGCAAGGCCACCGCTATTGAATGGTAAGGGCGTGTGTGCCTGTGTGTCACTGGTCCTGAAATGCCAGGAGAGAAACCAGCATGTGCCTGACGAAAAACAAAAAACCCTCAACAGAAAACTATCAATGAAAAGAAAATCCTTCCCTTCTTATTTCCATCTTTCCCTTTGTGTTTGTATTTCTCGTTTCCTTTTCTTCTCTTTTTATTTTCTCTTTATTTACTTCTTTCTTCCCTCTTTTCACCTCTTTTTCTCTCCTCTTTCCCTCCTTATCTCTGTCTCTCTCTCTTCCTAATGGCTGTGTGTGGCTAACGTGCACACACACACACACACAGTGACAGTCAAGCTATAGAAAGAAACAGTCGTGGCTCACTGCAGTTTACCTGCTCGTATGAAAACAGTTTGTTGCTTTTACTTCAACAAGAACCCAGCGCTCGACAGTGGGACACTGTCTGATAAAACCTTCAGACCAGGTGATTACTACAAATCACTGCCCCCAACACTTCAAATTCAAATTTTGTCACATACACAGTCATACACAGAATGATGCTTTGGTGACCGCCCGTGACCTCAAGATACAAAACAAGAAGCAACTTTCCAGCTCCTCCTGAGCCTGATGGGCTATGTAGTATCTCCAGCAAGTTCTGAGCCTCCCCTGAGGTCTCCTTCCAGGTGAGCATGCTGAAAAAAACCTCCACAGGAAGGAGACCAGGAGGCATCTTCATTAGATGCCTGAACCACATCAGATCTTTTCAGTGCAGAGGAACAGCAGCTCTACTCTGATCTCCTGACATTATCTGAGTCCAGACACTTTATGGAGGAAGTTCATTTTGGCTGCTTTGTTCCATATTGGTATTTTAAACAACCAATCAGAAATCACCACTAGAACCCTTAGTATTTGTCAGAATCTCACACATAAATGCATTTTTTTTTCCTGAACTTCCTTCTTCCATCTCCGTCTCCTCTCTGGTTCATTCAGAAGTTGGATTAGATGGTTATGAACATTCTACACAGGTCAGAGGAGAAGCTTGTGGGCTCTTCACTGTGTCTGATTCATTTCTGTACTGACAGAGTTTTGAACCTTTGCACTGAACATCACAAGACAATTTACTTTCATTTTCTATATTTTTGTTTCTTTATGAGTTCAGCCAAACAAAGCGCTGGGTTTTCCCCTGGAGTTCAGCAGAACCTCCTTCTAAACAAACTCATGCCTTGTTCCTTATGCAGATGAGGAAGTTAAGCACTGATGTTAATAAGTGCTGCACTGGATGTTTGAAGCTCCCAGTTTAATGAGAGGATGATATACGTCATATAAATATAGTGTTTGACATATATTATTTAAAATGTGATGTCTGATCATCCAAAACCAGATTCATTTGAAGAAATTAGAATAAGACAAAACTACAGTAAAACACTCTGCAGTGCTGTGGAAAATATACCATCGCAGTTCTTGCTGCACAAGCAGTTAATAAATAAAATCATCATTTAAAAAATATATTTTTATTTACAATCTCATATTTGATGTTAAAGTTTAATGTATATTTATTGGTTATAATAATGTATTGATTATTCTTTCAGTGTGATGAGAGAAGGCCAAACTGTTCAGCTTTTTATATGTGTTCTATCTGGATCTCTGACTCATTTAAAAACATTTAAAACATCTACAGACAGAAATATGCCATTAAAAATCTTCCATATGAAGAAAACCAATTATGATGGCATTAAAAATATAAATGCTACTGTCTTTTTCCTGTGGTCTCACTCTCATAACTGTTAAGTGTGAATAGGAAATGAGCCAGTAAGTGATACAAAAAAGTATTTTTAATGGTCAGTGGGTAATTAGATGAGATGATGAAGAAATATTGTTTTATTCTAATAAATCAGAGCAGCACAAGTTTAGACTACATGTGAGTTTTAAACCTTCAGCCAGAAACTGATAAAATAGAACAGCAGTCACAGGGAATTCTTCTACAACTAAACTTTTTATTTATATTAATACAGTACATGATATTAAACAGATTTATTATAGGCACCAGAACATCACTTCTTCACCTTTAGAAGAATAAAAGTTACAGACAGATTAGTAGAGGGGGTGCGCTATGTGAAAGTAAGAACGTTAAAGGATAGAGAATAAGAGCAGCTGTTCATCTGTTCACCTCTATTTTTAACCCTTTAGTGGGACTTATAGAGAAGATCATGAAATGGTTAAGGAGCATTTGGACCTGGAAAAGATGCAGCAACTCAAATGTCATATCACATCAGAAAACATTCTGACATTTAATATTACAACAAATAGCTGCTGTTATTAGCCCTAATAAAATGTTTACACAGGTTTCTCTCAGTTGTGGTGAAGGATTGTGTTTGTATCATGTAGCTTTATGAACAGAGGCCTTCAGTGAAGTGAACTTTACTTTAATATGTAACACTGATACACAGTCACATCTCTCATTGACTTTAACCTGTGAACTGAAGGAGACATGGACCCCCCTAGTGGCCAGTGAGAGTATTACACCATGACCTTAAATTCTCTGTATGGTGGAATGTATGGAGCTGTTTTATCCTAAATGATATGCCCCTGTTTTACAGGAAATCTTTATGCTTCATGCTTACATCCAATCCTCACAGTGGAACCATTCTCTGTCTCATATGAGTCAACAATTAGACTAAATTCTCAGAAGACTGTATTTTATATTTATTTATTATAGTATTACACTTTAAAGTCTGTACTGATCCCATACAGGCCTTATATTATATTGCATGTGTTCTTAATGTGAGATAAAGAAAATTCACATGTTTAATTTTTCCGTAGTGTATTTGAGATCATTTAGTTTTAGAACATATTAGAATTATTGGAGTTAAACAGCTGCTCTAGTTCCTGGATCTCACACACTATTCTCTAAACTGACTTTCCCCCGAGACTGATGATGCAGCAGTGCTCCTGCTCTTTGATTGGCTCTCTGGTCCTACACTCAGTGGGGATTTTCCAGTCTGGGTGTAGCTGCTTCACCGTGTGGTTGTGGCATCATTGTGGCATCGTTTGGCTCAAACTAACTCTCTGAAACTAGAACCAAAACAGGGTTTTGTTTTGTTTGTTTGCCGCAACTGTCAATCACAGCAGTTCTGAAAGTTTAACGCTTCCCATTTTTGATGAGGGGCTGAAATATTATCATAGGAACAGAAATATCTCATAGTGTTGTTTCATACGCCAAGCTATCAATCTTATTTTTTATGGTCAGGAAATCAAATGTATTTCTTATTGTTCATTCTGAGGTAATATAAGCATTTTATATAATAACACTATTACAACTGTTATATAATCATTTAAATTAAAGAACATGTAGATTCATAGACACATTTGAATAAATATACTCTATGTTCAGGCTGTTGCTTCCATTATTTCTGAAAACAGACACATGCAGTTCTATAGGAAGTGAGGTGCAGAGATAAATAAAATAAAAATAAAAACCATTATACACAAGTTGACACCAGTCATGAGGCATGAACTCCACAAGAACTCTGAAGCTGTGCTAACATTAGCAGTAGTTGCTAATGTCCTGTACAATAAGGGGTGATGTTTCCAGGGATCAGACTAGTGTGTCCAGTGCATCAGACTGAGATCTGGAGAACTTGGAGAACACTTTAAAGTCTTGGTCATGTTCCTCCAGCGGTTCCTGAACAATGTCTACAGTGAGGCAGGGTGCAGTAATCTGCTGGAACAGGACGCTACAGGAACAATCACCGTGGAGGAGATTACAGGTCTGCAGTCGGTGCCACATGTCGAAGTAACATCCACATGATTGGAGAACCCAGTAGAACATCATCCTTGTGGCTGCAAACCAAGGACACCTCACAAGATCTGCTTTGGAGACTCAGTCGTCTATCCAGCTCAACTTAGGCCTCGTCTCTGAGACGCGTAATATACAAAAACACATGCACCACAGTAGTGAGATCATCAGTGTTATTTACCTCAATACTTTTAAAAACGTACTTTTAGTTTATAAAATTATATCTTGATCATAAAATCTCAGACTATATTAGAAAATCACATATTACTAACCTATCATCACTGTCATAATGTGCAATACACTTTGTACACCATTATTGCAACTCAGTTCCTCACCCACTACTCAGTGCTTGTTTATTTATTTATTTTTATTTATTTATAGATTTTAAAAAATATATACTAATACATTTTTAAATTTTTAATTTTACTGTATTATTTTCCTACTTTATCATATTTTTACTAACATATTTATAATTTTGTGACTGCCTCTGTATGTCTGACTATTTGTAATCACATCATAACCAATTTCCTTTAGGATCAATACAGTTTTTCTGATTCTGGCAGATGGTGGTGTCCAGATCTGGTCCTGGGGGCTGGTAATCAACACATGTTGGTGAACTTCCTCCACTAACACTCATTATTCATTCACAGGGATTATGAATTTGCTTACATTTGCAGTTACAGAAATTCACAATCAAAGTGAACTTGAATCGTCACCCACAGTGTAACTTGTAGTACAGAAAAATAATTTATTTTATTTATTACTCTCTCACTAACTGTGATGTTTGTTAAACTCAGACCTGAAATGTAATTACGACTTCAGAAGTGAAACATTTAAATCTGACAATGATGGAGCGCACTGCAGCTTTAAACATCTGCATTTCAACCAAAAGAGGAAATGTCTCAAGTATTAAATACGTTTTATCTTCCAAAGCAGAAATAAAACTACTGGTGATCTTTTAGTCTGGGTTTTATCTCAGATGTTCCTGGAGTCTTTCTTCACACTCATCATGTTAATTGTGATTTAGAGTCAATGTAAATTAGGATGATGTTTTTGTGAGGAAAGTTTCCTGGTTCAGACACACACTGGTCTTTACAGAACTACGCAGGTTTGGCACCGTGACCATGATGAAGTTCTCAGGACTCAAAACTGGTCTGAGCTGCTCAGTTTACCACACTGCACAACATAACCATCACTGTTCCACTGCTGGTTCCTCATTCCTTTTATTTCCTGTTACTGTTGTCTGTGCCTGAATCAGTGCAGGAGCTCAACCTCTAAATATCAGAGAATTAATCCCAGTTCTCTGCAGGATTTTAATTTCACATTTTGTTGGTTTTATCTTTTTAATGTAATAAAGCAAGTAGAAAGAACTAAGTATTGTCTAAAATATTATAATCAGAGGTTAAATCATTTTTCTAAGTGATGTTCACTATTATGGCACCCAGAACCCAACTCCACCTAATTAATGCTCATCTACATATGCATATTTTGGTCCAACTTGTTTACTTTTATTCAACTTCAGTCTGTGTTAAAGGAAAGAAGAAATCTGGATTCAAGTTTATCTTTTAAAGAACCTGTTTACACGCAGAACTGCACATTAATAAAGTAAAACCTGCTCCAACATGAGCACTTGCTACCTCCTGACCTCCCCCCTGAAGTTTGACCCACATCACCCTTTACACCAGTGGAGATGTGGAGTCGGGGAAGTGTGACCTCTAGTGGTGGTGGGTGTGTATTGCATGACTGAGACTTTTCAACTGAAGCTCATGTTTAAAAAATAAGGAGAAACTTTACATAAGACAAGACCAGTTTGACTGGATGATACAAGTTCTGATTGTTTTCAGAAACAGGGAAATTCCAGGAGAAGTCAGTCTGAGTGTGTAGTAGCTGCCTGTGCTGGGTAAGGTGCGGTATTTGGTTTGGTTTGTGATCAGTGAAGGTTAACTGAGGGAATGAGTCTGAATCTCACTTCCCAGCACTGTAACAATCAACACTGTGTGTGTGTGTGTGTGTGTGTGTGTGTGTGTGTGTGTGTGTGTGTTGTAGATAAACCCTGAGATCTTTTCATTGGTCCGTCACTGCGTTAGCTCCACTTGCTAAATCCATGTTGGGGAGTATGGACACTTTATTACGAGACTCAGTGAAGACTGATCTGCAGCAGAGCTCCTGCTCCTTCACTGGATCTCCTGCTGAATGGAGTTTTAATGATGTAGAGACATTTCCAGGTTCTGATTAGGGACATTGAAGCTCATGCTAACTCTCCAATAACCAAGATGGAGTCAGCGGCAGGGTGCTTGCCTCACGCCTTTTTTGGTGTATTCGAGTCCTGGCTTAATTTCAGCGTCATTTGACTCACGCTGACTCCTTAAATCTAGAACCGAAACAGACTCATGTTCTGTTTGTTAGCAGCAACTGTCAATCACAGCATTTCTGAAAGTTTCATGCTTCCAGTTTTTGTTGAAACATAATAGAAACATGAAATGCATCCACATGTTCACCCACACGTGAAATAAATTCATTACTTTTGTAAAGTCGAGGGCTATAACTGTTCAGATGTTCTTACACACATTTCAGAGTCTGGAAACCAGGAGCCGTTTAAAACATCTACACAGCAATAATAAAATGTGTGATTGTCTTTATGGGAACAGTGATTTATTCTGATAAATGTGATAAATCTTTATATCAGCTCAGTCTCGACCTGAGAGAGTCTAATCTCTGCTCATCACTGGACGTTCTAATCACTGTAGGAGCTGATCATCTGTGTGTTGTGTGTGTTCAGGAAACCAACAGGGCTTTTCTCACCCATAGCTTGGACATGTGCATCATATTTATTATAAACAATGTGTTTATTTTACATTAATATTGTTCTATTAATAGTTGGATGAAGTGAAGTAAAAACGTCTTTATTTCCTGGTTCGTGTGATCAGATATGCAGACAGAGTGATGCAGGTTTGGGCCTTTGTCTAAATTAAAGATCTTGTGACTTTTCTCAGGTAGTTGTGTGTCCAGTGTCTCACACAGCACCACATTCATGATAGATTTACCAAGACAGAAGCTCCTCATTGCTTTCAGTTCCACAGTGCTGGTCAACAAGAGAGTATATGATGTGTCGAGACAAATCACCACTATTCATTCTCATGAAGAGCTTCAGGTTTGAATATCTGCTTCCTCACACTGAACACTGCTGTTCTGCTCTGGAGCTGCTACATCTCGACCTTCACTGAAGCCTAAAAACCCAGAAGAGTTGTTAAATAATTGTGTGATATTCAAATATACATAAGCCATGTTTCTATACAATTTATATTCACACAACCCCCACACTAACCCACCCCTGCTGCCAAGTCATCGTTTCCTCTTTAAACAGGAAGTGTGGGACATCTAGTGGCTGTGAAAGCACATTACAGCTAATAATAAATGAGGCCTAACTATTACAACACACTGCTATTAAAAACAGATCGTCTGAAAACAATGTTAAAGGATTTTAAATGAATTATTCAGTTTTTCAGTGGAGTCTGATGGCAGAGTCAGATATATTTAGTCTAATCAGCTGTTTTGTTTAGCAGTGGTCAGTTACTTAAAGCTTCTCACTTCACAGTGAACAGTGAACCTCAATCTCTAATATCTTTAGTTATTTATTATTTTATATTACTTTCTTTATATTATCCTCTATATATGACTTTTTTAGTTATATATTCCTTATCTCAGTTTTATGATGTTCTTAAACTACAGATATTAGTGATGTATAAACCTATAATGTTTATTTAAATAATTATAGTACAAGTCAATCAGTCAGTCATGTTGAAAACGTTCAGATAAAAACACTTTTTCAGCAATAATGACTTTTGTTGTGTTTAGTGTGACAGGTTAGTTTTATAGGTATGAACTCGCTCACCTTTTAGGGCAGTGGAGGCCTAGTGGTTAGGACTTTGCCCCTGATATCTGAAGGTTGCAGGTTCAAGTCCCAGTCCAGGCACCACTGAGGAATCTTTGAGCAAAGTACAGTCCCCACTTCACTGCTGCCCGGGTGCTGTTGATAGCTGCCCGCTGCTCCACGTGTGATGGGTAAATGCAGAGACACATTTCGTTGTGGTGACTGTGTGCAGTGGTGTGTTCACAATGACAGAAAATCACTTTCACTTTTCCCATTAGTGACAGTGTGTTTTGTAGGGAGGTGCTGCCCTCCTGTGGTATATTAGTCTTCATTTCAACTCCAGAACAGCTACTCTTCCATTACTGCTTCTGTTGCTTCATTAATATCAGATGTTCCTTAGAAATCAGATGAGTGTTGATGCCATCTTACTGGGAAGATAAGGTCGCATTTGCTTTGCTTTATTTCAGACCATCATTTCCTCTTACATCCTGTTTACCATAAGCCAGCCAAGGTTAAAGTATTACCATCTAACATTAATGCATGAAGGGCGATTTACATTTTACAGCATTTGGCAGACGCTCTTATCCAAAGCGACATACATGGTGAGAGGTTGGGGGTTAGGTGCATGGTGAGAGGTTGGGGGTTAGGTGCATGGTGAGTGGTTGGGGGTTAGGTGCATGGTGAGAGGTTGGGGGTTAGGT
>JBBIGC010142121.1:0-20335 GCA_037576955.1 Lepidarchus adonis | reverse complement strand
CTATCTATCTATCTATCTATCTATCTATCTAACTGTCTGTCTGTCTGTCTGTCTGTCTGTCTGTCTGTCTGTCTGTCCATCTGTCTGTCTGTCTGTCTATCAAATGTTGAAAATATACTATTATACTGTTATATATTATATATTATACTATTACATTAAAATACTTGCTAATTTTAAATTTGATGTCAGCAACACATCTCAAAAATGTTTGGACAGGACAACAAAGGGCTGGAAAAACAACTGGTACTAAAAGAAACATCTTGCAACTGATTAGGTTAATTGGGAACAGTTTACCATCTATCCACAGTCTATATGTTCTAAATATGTATGCCCCCTCCCGACTCAAAGCTCAATTCTAATATCAAAATAATATGAGGATATAAAAAAAATGGGAAACCTGCTGTGCTGCGCAGTAAAACAGGAGTAATGTGTAATACAGGTGGGCCGCTTATTTGATCTTAATAGTGTGAAATTTGTCCTGTGAGGGTCCTAATTTTGCACATGACACCTCTTAAGAAGCCATTAACTTTCCTTCGCCAGCAGCTGGGCAGCAGGAGAGCTCCAGAGCTGCGGCGTTTCAGCAGAACACAAGCTTTGGGGACAGTTATTGTCATTTATTGTCATTGTCATCTACCACAGATCTTTAGATTTTTATATTTTATATATTTTTATATTTTAGTTAACATTGTGTGACATTCCCAAGGTTGTGAAACGATTGGAAGCACTACAGGCTCCATGAAGTTTTTCGAAATAAACTGTCCCTTCCTGAGGCGTGTTCAAGAGTCCTGAGGTTAGAACGACCTTCTCGCCACAATAACAGGGCGTCTCGCCATAACGATTTGAGAAAACCCCAAGCATCAGAGCCCAGCAAGGAGTGTTAAAGAGTTCCAGATTACTCTACGGTGCAGCGCAAAGCAAGGTGCTATGAGTAGATGCTCATTCATATTTTCAACACGTGGGTTCACTGCACCCTGCAGTCATTATTCCGCTGATATCTGAGAGGGTGCTGGAGGGGGGTAGTATACTCATTGTGCAGCTGGCCTGATCGCGTCAGAGTTCAGTGCCACTCAAAAAGCTTTCGCCATGGGCATATAAAAATGAGGGGCCTTTGCACAAATGGCAAGTAAAAAGTGTCTTTCATCTGTTGGCAATTGGAAACAGAAGTCTTTTAGACGTGGTCTGAGGCTCCCAATCCTAATAAATTCTGCTGGGTTAATACCACACGGTGGCACCAGGCCAAGACCACCTAAAGATGATACAGTTCAGCAAAAGTCCAGTAGTTATTGAACACACCTAGAATGTGCATTATCCTAATGAGTGACAGTGTGTTTGGTATTAATTCAGGTACTTGGAGGTTCAATTATCTGATTGCTGTATATTGTTTGATAATAGCTCATCTCTTATTAACACCCGTTTCCATTAAACGTCGGGTTTGAAGAGATGTCGCGGCAAAAAGACGCCAATCTCCAATAGTAGAAGGGTAACATCCCCCCTCCCCCTGCCCCAGCTTTCATGAACACATGCTTTAGAGCTTTCAGTTTCTACCTCCGTGTTTTAACAGAATTTATTCTTAATGGCTTAAAACAGACCTCTGATTTCTGAAGACAGTTATATGAGTGTAACGTGTGTAATTACTCATTCCTGTCGCGATATCTGAACGTTATTGATGAATATTAAGCGACTCTGTTTAAACGTATCGCTGCATTTGGTGCTAAACCACTCCCACAATAACATCCAATCACAGACAAGTATCACCACCGAACAGACAGAGGGATGATTTTAGTCGTGATGTTTTATCTTCTGTCAAAATAAATGTGAAGAAGCTGCATGACATTTTGTGGCTGTAAATACCATCACCATTCCATCTGTGAGGAGAATAATAGCCCGTCTCTTTTAAACGCCGGGCCGTCCAAATAATTTTTTTAATAAACACTGGGGCTACTATTGGAAGATATATCGTAACTTCTTATATTTGTTTTGCCACAGGCTGATATTTGTCCAGACATAGAACTTACAATTTGCTCATGAGGCCAAAACCAAACATCTGATTCCAATGTTCAGTAAAAGGTCAGCCATCGTGTACATTCTTTGATACAAGTTCATACGGTCTTCTTGCAATTACCAGTTTTACAAGTTGTTTTTTTAACATTATTTTCATAATACAGAAGTTTTTTTTACCTGCTTATGGGAATTCCAAAACAAAACGCTTCTGTCTTATAAAAATAACGTTAAAAAAACATAGTGTACATTAGCACCACTGACAAGTGACATTGGCTATCTAAATATTTAATTACAATGACATCTGTCAGGAGCTGGGATATATTTGACAGTCAGTTCTTGATGTTTATGTGCTGTAACCAGTAGTTATTGAGCTTTTGATGGAGCCGATTGGAGTCCAATCTCCTGATGATTCCAAAATCCAGAAACGGAATATGGATTCAGATGTGAAGAGCTCTGTACTAAACTCTAAGGTCACTAAGGTCTTGAGCGTCCATGTGTTCCAGGTGTGCACTAACCTTAGATAAGGACAGTGAACCAGCAAGGACATGAGCATCCAAGGCTCACTGATACATTTAGGGAGTTCAAGATTCTGTGCCACAAAAACATAATAAAAAATGTTCAGCTGTTAAAAAAGTTACTATTTGTCATTGTGAACGTGCCCCATTATACAAAGTGCAATATAATGTGACTTTTAACCCTTCCACACATGGAGCAGTGGGCAGGTGGCTGGAACTTGAACCTGGGACCCTGTGATTACAAAGGCAAGGTGCTAACCACTAGGTGACCACTGGCCACGTGGGAGACCTACACAATACTAGGCAGGTAGTTTTAATGTTACGGCTGAGTGGTGTATTGAATCTGTATTTAAGCAAAACATAAAGACAGATGACAATATGAAACTAAACTTTGGTTAAAACACCCAAATATCTGTTCACCATGTTCATTATCTATGAGAGATTTGAGAGACTGTGATGGTTGTAAAAAAAGGATTTATTTACAGTTTTTAAGATTGAAATTTGTCAGTGCCTACTAAGAATAAAATGACATAAAATTTGGAAAACTTATCAATATATTGGCTAGTAAAATGCTAGATTTTTTGCATTGATGTTGTCAAAGAAACACCCAGTGTTGGAAGTGTTGGAATATTTAGCCAGAGGTCACAAAGTTTTGAAAACGCAATTCATTTTTCCAATAGCATAAACCAGCTTAGACCTGGATTTCCTAATATGGGCATGACCCTGACTACTGTACAGTAGTTTCTTGTTTAAGGGTCAGCTGTGTCCTAATGGTTGGGATACTGGGTTTGAGGGTCATGGGTTCAATTCCTGGATCCAGCCAGCCGGTCATTATTCCTAATACTCTGTGATGTATTTGTTAATCTATATGTTTCTTTTTCACATCTGTTTTAATGTTTGATGTTACATGTTTTGTTTTGTAATATATAATTAAATATGGTACTTGTGTCTTTCCTTGTCATAGGCAAAGCAGCACTTATAGAACTTAACATCAGCTGATGCTGAAGCACTTACAACAAAGAAGAATGTCCTGGACTCTTTTAGCACTTGTATATATGAATAGACCATGTTGTCTAAGCGTGGCACTTACCATCTGTTTAGACTTAATCATAAGCACTTAATGATAACATAGAAAGTTTTTCTCTTACAGGTAGTAATGTTGTAGCACTTATCATCCGGACTGTTGTAGCACCTGCACTGTTTTCTATGACTAAGAAGATTGTGTTGAACTCCCTGTAACTCTCACATCAGTGTTGTCATGTCTGAATTTATGCTTGATTGTTCCTGTACCTGAAAGTTGCTTTGGACAAAAGTGTCAGCCAAATGAATAAATGTAAATGTAAATGTAATTTTGTAATATTTTCTTTCTTGAATAGTTCTCCCTCAAATCTCAAGGGTTTTCTGAGTTAAATAATAGCCACAATAAAACTAACATTACATAAATATATATATTGATGCTTAAAGTTTCAACTAGTACAATCATTGGAGTCACTGAATATTATAAAAATTCGACCATGCAGATGACAAATTCAAACATCTCAAAAATGCTGATGTTACAGTTTAGAAATTTGATGTGTTCATTCTAAGCTACATTTGCTCACATCTTCTGATGTTCCATTTGGATTGCTCAACAAAATAACCAACAGCGGCCAATTGAATCTCAGCAGCCGGTACATTCCTGTGCCAATATCTTGAGACGTGAAGGTTCAAACTTTTTAATATGTGACACCCTGCCTCAGTACAGCAATCTTTAAAAGCCCACCAAATTTCGTAACATTTCATCGATAGGGGGCGCTACAAGAGAAAAAAAATAATAAACTGAAGAATTGTTAAGTAATTTATTTATTTATTTATTTTTAACCTGTCACTGTTACATCTACTTTATATTTTGAAGGAACGTGGGCAGGGTTGGACCTGCAGACTCTCAGTAATGGTAAAAAAACACACCAAAAACAGCAGCTTGGCCTGTAAAGGTGGAGCAGTGCGCATCCTCACGTTCTCGGGTTGTTAGAACAGGCGCCAGACTCTCGTCCCACTTTGAAAAGAGTCCAGAAAGTTTATAAAAGCAACCTCCCATCCCCCCACCTCCTTCCTTCTGCGCCCCTCCATCCAAAAGCACACAGAGCTCCCAACACACTCGGAATAGGACTCCCCATAAGTGCACGGGGCTCAACCTTCCCAATGCCACTTATACGCGTCTCCAGCTTCTCTGGAAATCGGTGCGCCTTTCCCTGTCCATCAGAAAGCCCAACGCGCTCTCTGTTGTAAGGCGTATCGGTTTTTTGTTGCAAAAATGAGGGATTTTCTGTCCGTGGGCGCAGTGCTTTTCTTCTTCTCCTGTTTGGGATGCGTCTTGAGAGGGGTCCTCCCTGAGCCCAGTGCGCTGCGCCCTGGTTTGCGCTGGAGGAACCACGGGCGCGTTTACAACCTGCACAGTCCCGGGGCGCAGTATCTTCCCGCGAGGCGCCGTGGAGACGGAGGGACCCGTGGACCAGTGGTAGTCATCAGTGGCCAAAACGACACTGCGTCGGTGCGCAATGGCGCGCAGCAGGTGGAGTCTCCACGGACACACGAGAGCGCACCGGCTGTCGGCTCGGGGCACCTCCAGCCACGTCTGGCAACGGGTTCTACTGACCAAGGGTCGGATACACCGAGCAGTCGCGCTCGCGGGGACGCCATGGTGGCGGATGATCCGTACGACCCGTACAAATCGTTCCGCAACAGCCTGTACTACAACCCATACTACGGCTACAACAACTACTACACGCCGAGGTACCGGACCAGACAGAGACCCAACGGATACGGGCCGCGCCATCTCCAGCACGGTAAGAGGATCGTGCGTAAAAGGCGCAATGCCAAGATTCCAGAAACGATCCGTCAAAAGGAGTTTAAAGTTGAAGATGGTCCTTAAAGGACAATTCCAACAATTCTCCAAACTTTTCTGAATAATGCAGTAGCTCAGATTTCTTCTAATGCTCCATTTGGCTTCCTCGACAAAATAGCCAATTAAAACTCAAGAGTCACTACATGTCTGTGCCAATATCTGGAGACGTGAAGGTTCAAACTTCACAAAATGTCACACCCCGCGTCACTACCACAGTCTTTACAATTTTACAAATTTACAAATTTCATCCATAGGGGGCGCTACTAGAGAAAAATCTCAATATCCTGTTCATTTATCTGTATATTATTGACATTTTTACGCATCACTTTTACATCTACTTTGAACAAACATGAATAGGGTTCGACACCATGATGGTAAAATGGGTTTGGTGTGAAATGGTTCAGTGCATAGAAGCGTACAGACTTTACAATTTTGGGGAATGGAACCAGGAGTCTCAACACAAACAAAGGGTTATTTACCATTCAAAGCCACCAGAGAACCCAAAAGAGTCTTCTGAGTGGTAAACAATACACCATTTCTTTAAGGGCTATTGTGCCATACATGACCACAAATCATATAAAAATAAACATATTAGGTCAAAACCTTCTCAAAACCATCATCACCATTTCATAGTGGAGCTTTTAAGGCCTTTACCCAAGACTGTAATTATATTGGACATGAGTCCTCAAAATACCCTCAAAATTTCACCAATATACCTCACTGGTGGAAAGAGCTGCTGAGCTAATGCTGCTACTCAGCATTAGAACTGCTGAGTCTCTGGCTGTGTTCAAGAAGCGAGTCCACCTCAGCACCTAAAACTATCGGACACGTGCACATTCGTTCAGCCTGTAAACTGCATAATGGTTCCCAGATCATTCCATTGGTGCCTCATCTTGCAGCACTTTGCAAATTTATAGCAGCATTCACACCACTGTTGTCCTGTGCAGATAAAATGCTCGGAATCATCAGCCAAATTAATACATGTAAATGTAAAGACTGTTAAGTAAGGACAGACAACCATCTTACTACCAACCATGCACAGCCACTGAAAGTGCTCCCCCATCCCATCCCCATGAAAAAAAGGTCTCCACCCCCAAGAAAAAAACCTTTTGTTTCCATCCCCATCAACATATTTTTGTCTTCATGACACATTTGCCCCAATGTTACCTTCCTACACTTTAAACTTTTCAGACATCTGGTTCTACTCACCAACATTGTGAACAATTCTGATTTTATAGAGCATTTCACATGAAATCCACACTTTTTCATCTTAGCTGTGCAATTTTTGAAGGGAAGACGGACATGTGTAACACTCATGAGGTCACTGTGAAATCCAACAGGTCTGCCAGATCTGGTGCCAGACCCCTATTACGTGCAAACGTCCACTTATGTACAGAGGGTGCCAATGTACAACCTGAGGTGTGCAGCTGAAGAGAACTGCTTGGCAAGGTTGGTGGAAAAGAGATGAAACGAGCGTTTACAAACTAGTGCTGATAGAATCATTGTCCTGATGAAGAGTTCTCATTATGGCACTGTCGTCTTAAATTTGACTCCTTAAAAGGTCACTTTACATGCCAACAGCTCATCTGCCCATTCGAGGGACTATGAAACACGGGTGCTGCTAAGGTTTCCACAGCGCGTGAAGAATCAGGGAACATCTGACTTTCTCCCCACCAGACCGCAGCATGCCTGGGAATGGCACAGTTGTCACCAGTGAGTAATTATGGCTTCCCAATAACAGTAGGCTGGAGCTGAGTAACCATCACTTCACACAGTTTTATGTGATTGCTTTCCTCAGTTTGAGCAAATCTGCACTACAGGACACTCTGTACACCACGTATGTGTTGGCCTGACTCTCACCGTGACACACAGTGAAATTTGGTGAAACTACATTTAAAGATACTGCACTCCATCAGTTAGCAGATCTCAGTTTTAGAGCTTTAAAATGGTCAGTTATTACAGACACTGCCCCATTAAAACAACACAATTAATTTAACATAATAATAATAATAATAATAATAATAATAATAATAATAATAATAATAATAATAATAACAACAACAACAACAACAACAATAACAACTGCTGCAGCTTCTAATGCCTCCACCCCACCCCTTCCTTTATTTGTCTTTTGGCAGCCAGTGGTCACTAAGTCTGATTAGTAGTCGTAGCTTAAAGTAAAGTAAAACTGCACCCAGGGGTGACCCAACTAGTGCAGGGATCAGAAGACCCTTCCTCACTGCTCAGTCAAGCACAATCAAAGACTAAACCCTCAGAACTTACTGCCATAAACAATTTGACATATAGTTTCTGCTTGTCCCCTAGTGGCCCCTCTGCAGACAGAATGGGAATTGAACTAGATTTAAACAGATTTATTTATGTCATCAATTACAAATCTGTAACTATCCTTCTAGATGCACTAAGACTGTGTTGGTGTCAGTGTGTGAAATACATCTGTGTTGAGCTGCTAGTGAGCAATGAAGGGTAAAAGGGTCTCGGCTGTGAAAAACATTCATATGATTAGATGGCCGTGCCGAGGCTACGACAGCTCTGTGCAGGTATTTTCATATCACAATATTGTGTAAATTAATTAATAAACTAATTATTATGCTCATTTGCTCATTTATGAATACAAAATCTTCTGACTTTGTAAATCATATTCCATATACCATCATGCTAGTTTATTCCATTAATATATTTTATGCAAATATATTCCATCAATGTTACATGAAAAAAAAATTTCAACCAAGGAACCTCCAAAAGAAGTAGCTCCCCTACTGTAAAATGACATTACATTTTAATACACATTTCATTTCAAACTTTTGCATTGGTCTGTGAAGGGTAATGGAAAACTCTAGGCCTTGAATACACATGCTGCTTCCTTTGAACTCCAAACACAGCTTTCAGTAACATAGTGGCCGAAAACCACCTTCCTCAGCTCCATCCTGACACATATAGTACAATACATCATATGGACATTAACAGCGCACTACCTGCTGTATCACTTCTCACTTTGAGCACACTACTCATATTAAAAGTGTCTAGAACATGCACTCGACTTGAGACACAGTTCTAGGTTTACCGGCAGAGGTTTGATGCGTTGGAGGAAGATCTTTGATGTCAATGAAAGTCTTTCATCTATGCTATTTTTGAATTCCCAGTGAGACATAACAAATTCTTGCATTAATCCAAAACGCATGTTTGTTTTGTCTAAGCTTTAGGGAAATCAAAGCAACTATATGGGATTACATTGAAAAAGTGGTTGAAACGCAATTTCAGACATGCAGGTTTTCAACAGAACCTTTCCATCTTGGTCTGGATCACATTTTTGTCACAGAACTGACAAAGAGAGAACAATTCAGTGGTCAGGCAGTGGTTGTTGTATAACACTGCAATTATACATAATTTGAGGAGCTTTACTACCTGCATCATATAATTTTTTATAAAAACTCATTGTAATTATCCTATCGCTATAATTACATTAATCACAGACAGATTCTGCATGGTCTTTGCCTGACTATCACTTTTTTTCTAACCAGGCACTTCCACAGCATGGATGAGTTTTGCCACTATGAGCTGCTGGATGCAATTACCCAGAGACGAGTAGCTGAAGGCCACAAAGCCAGCTTCTGCTTGGAGGACACATCTTGCGATCCGGGCTACTATAGACGCTACGCGTGCACTTCTCACACTCAAGTATATAATCTTCCTTACATCCCTGTTGATCTCACAGTGCACTCTAATAGTAGCTCTCCAGCAAAAAGAGGCTGGGTGATGGATGCTTTAACTTGCCAAGTTCCTACAGAAGTGTGTGTTTAATTGGAGAGCTTCCCTCAGCATAAAACGAGAGAATAGTAGAATCTACATTTGTGCCTTCTGGGTTTCCAGCATCATTTTCTGTGACATTAATGCTGGTTCAAATCCCAGCCCAGGTGCCAATAAGGTACAGTCTTATGCAAAAGTTTGGGCAACCCTTCATTAAAAAAAACAACACAGTCTCTCTAGGACATGGAAAAAAATACACAATATTTTCAGCAAACATTGATGCATAGTTACTTGTTATGACATAAATTAAACAAAAGTAAAAAATAAAAACATTATTATGGCAAAAGAAAACCTTACATTTCATTTACATTACATTTATTCATTTGGCTGACGCATTTGTCCAAAGCGACTTCCGGGTACATGAACAATTAAGCATAAATTCAGACATGACAACACTGATGTGAGAGTTACAGGGAGTTCAACCCATTCTTCTAAACTGTAGAATACAGTGCATGTGCTACAACAGTGCAGATGATAAGTGCTATAACAATGCTATCTGAAACAGAAAACACATTCTGCACTCATCATTAAGACGATAAGTGCTACAGCATAAGCAACATGGTCTATTCATATGTACGAGTGCTACAAGGGTCAGAACATTCTTCTTTGTCATAAGTACCATCGGCTGATGTTAAGTTCTTCAAGTGCTTCTTCGCCTATGATAAGGAAAGACGAATGTACCATAATTGAAATGATATTGTTGCAAGTAGTATAAACATAAGTGAACATAAGTGGGGACTGTCAGCTCTGTAGACTGATATCATGCATTTTATTATAGTCAATGTTTATTCAACTTTATTGTTGGGCTTTATTGTAGGGTGTCGTGGAACAGTTGAATCTTGAGGAGCTTCTTGAAGGTAGAGAGTCTCTGCAGTTCTGATGTGTCTGAGCAGCTTATTCCACCAGTGGGGGAGAACGAAGGAGAAGAGTCTGGAGTAGTGTTTGATCCAAGCGCTGTTCCCTCGCAGATCTGAGGAATCTGGTGGGTGTGTAGGTCTGGATGAGAGTTGTTATGTAGCAGGGAGCAGATCCATTGATGATCCTGTAGACAAACATCAGGGACTTGAATTTAATGCGCACTGCAATGTGAAGCCAGTGTAGAGAACAAAGCAGTGGTGTTTCGGCTGGTTGAAGATCAGCTGCATTCTGCATCCTCTGTAGTGGCTTGATTGTGGTTGCAGGTAGACCAGTCAGCAGTGAGTTGCAGTAGTCCAGACAAAAGAGAACCAGTGCCTGGACCAGGAGCTGAGTGGGGTACTCTGGAAGGTAAGGCCTGATCTTGCAGATGTTGTACAGAGTGAATCTGCAGGATCTTGATGTTGCTGCGATGTGGTCCTTGAAAGTTAGCTTTGCAGTGCTGGTCGGTGTAATGACTGATGAGCCGAGCTGGACCTGTGTCCCTATCATAAATGTCAAAGTCAGAAGTATGCAACAGAACATCTACAGAAGCCTGATGCATTTTGGGAAAAAAGTGCGGTGGTCTGATTAAGTTAAAATCATTTCATGAAAAGAACACCTTGCACAGGTAGAGAAGAATGGATTCCACTAAATACCAGCAAATTCTTGAAGCAAACATCACACCATCTGTAAAAAAGCTGAAGCTGAAAAGAAGATGAGCTTCTACAACAGGACAATGATCCTAAACAAACCTCGAAATCCACCATGGACGACCTCAAGAGACACAAGCTGAAGGTTTTGGAGTGGCCATCACAGTCCCCTGTTTTAAACATTACTGAAAATTTGTGGGCAGATCTCAAAATAGCTGTTCTTGCAAGATGACCAAATAATATTACAGAACTAGAAGCCTTTTGCAGGAAGAATGGGAGAAATCCCAAATACAAGAATTTAAAGACTTTTAACTGCCTCTAAAAAGCGTTTGCAAGCTGTGATGTCTGCCAGAGGAGGTGTTACTAAGTACTGATTATGTAGAGTGCCCAAACCTCTGCACAGTGCTAAAAGGTTTTTATTTTTTATTTTTTGTTCAATTTATGGCATAAAAGTAACTATGCATCAATATTTGCTGAAAATATTGCATATTTTTTCCATGTCCTAGAGAGACTGTGTTAACATATTTTCAATTACAAAATCTGTTACTTATCAAGGGGTGGCCAAACTTTTGCAAAAGACCGCTTTGCGAAAGGCATCTACCCGCTATGCTGCTGCCCGGGAACTTTTGATAGCTGCCCACTGTTCCATGTGTGGATGGGTTAAATGCAAAGTTTACATTTCATTGTGGTGCATTTTGTGTGGTTGTGTGTGAATCCTTTCTGATTGTTGGATTTCCTTGACTATACAGGGACTGAGCCCAGGATGTTATGACACATACAATGCAGACATTGACTGCCAATGGATTGACATTACTGATGTCAGTCCTGGGAAGTACATCCTCAAGGTTGGTGTTGGTAAACCATATTTTTCCAACGATAGGTCACCCCACATTATAGGCCCCATTCTATAAGCCGCAGAAAATGTTCATTTATGTTTTAAAAGATAATCCGCCCCATGTTAATCCCTCAAAGTTAGTGAATTTACTGATCTGAAGTAGAAGCATCTAATTCAACCCATTTTCAGCTCTATACCAGTGACGTTATACTGTAGTTGAGCATAAACAATTATATTGATCAAATTTGGAACTTAAATAAATAAATAACTCTGCTGCAGAATTTAAGCTCCAGGTCGTTGCTTTCACAAATCAACATCAGTAACATCCGAGACGAACGCATGTCCGACATCAGCGACAGCAAAGCAGCACAGATCACAAACAATTACATTTATGGGTCTGATTGTGAAGGATTGAATGGTAAGTCAGTGTTTCAGTGTTGCTAATTTCATACTGAACAATTTGCTTGTAGACAGATGACTGACATCGCTGTACTGCACCCTCCAGTAGTTTAAATGAAAATTGAAAACTCATCTCTTTTTTTTTCCAGCAACTTTTGTTGCTTTTATTTCTGTTGGATTGAGCTTTTTTCAGCTTATATTATACAATAGGATGTAATGTAGCAAAGGGCTGAAAATTTAAGAAGCTGGATGCAGTGGCATTAATTAAGTGAGAGATCATCATCACTGATCTATCGTTGCTTTGCGTTGCTTTTCGAACTGTTTGTTACTGCAGTAATGTCTTTTTGAGTTATAATTTTTGCGAATGTGTTTTCATGTTTTTAGATGAAAAAGTGTTTTCATGTTTCTATAAAGGCACTCTCAAAAAGTTTCTCTAAAACTATTTTTTAGTTTTAGAGAAACTGGTGTCCAGCAGTTTGATGGCTTCCCTGCTTAAACACTCCTGATTCAACTCCTGTTAACTGGAAGTGAGCCTGAGGAGGGGAACTAAAGAACTTCAGGCACAATTTCACATGAAAACACTCTTTGGTTTGTTTCAAAAATTATATCTTGGCAGCACTGTGGTGTGCTGGTTAGCATCGTCACCTCACAGCAAGAAGTTCCTGGGTTCAAGCCTCTGTTGACTACATTGCCCTGGTTTCTTTTGGGTGCTCTGGTCCCAAGTCTTAATCTTAATCTTGGTTTAGATTGACCAGCTACTCTAAACTGTTCATAAGTGTGAGTGTTGTATCTCTGTGTTGGTCTGCAATGGGTTGGGTGAACCCAGCCTGTAGTCAGTTGGGAATGGCTCCAGCTTCCCCATGATTTGAGTTGGATAAACAGTTTGAAAAATGAATTAATCTTGCAGAGATGAAAAAATGGTGTTAAATATAGAGTAATGTGTGTATAAGTAAACTAAGTACACTGATATATATTTTTGTGTCTTTCCAGATAACTGTGAACCCAGGTTTCCAGGTTCCAGAGTCAGACTTCAACAACAATGTTGTTCGCTGTGACATTGATTACACAGGCAATTATGTCCATACATCAGGGTGCTCTATGTCTTCGTAAGTGAACATTGCAGCACACACAGGTTTTCTTCTGTTCTTTACCTTTCAAAAAATAATAAAATGAATATTTTTGTCTTTCTAAACAAAATAATTTCCTTTCACATATGTTTTGGATATTTTATTACGTTAAACAAACAACCAAAAATCTCTATACTTACAAAATAACAGACACACATTTACTCTCATTGATAATAGAAACCAATGAGGAGTTGCTGAAACATCATTTGAAATATGTGTCTTATATCAATATAAAACCAAAAAGAAACAGGGATCATGAACATCACACATCAAAAGTAAATGCCTTGTAATTTAATCTTTTAGAATCAAAATTTTTGTGGCCAAGACATAACAGTGAAAAAGTAAATTGTCACTTAAAACCACAAATACATTCCTAAACTTTTCTCAATACCCTTTTTCAAACCAAAAGCTCTTTATTAAGGTGGTGCAGACATGTGGATGCAATTTATGACACAGGATGACAGCATCTTAAACTTCATCCACAAGTCTGCACCACTTTAATGAAGCGCTGTATGCTGAGATGTTTTGGTGAATATTGACATACAGGGGCTCCTCAAATTACTTCAGGGTTCGGTTCCTCTGAGTGCGATGTAACTTGAATTTTGACATAAGTTAGAACTCATGCATGTAATGATGCTGCAGAGATTTTATTGAACAGCACTGTGCTTTATTAAGAACCGGCAACATGAACGGTCTCATATTACAGTAAAGCATTTAGGAAATGTTGCTCCAGATAGAAATGCTCTTTTTAATGCTTTAACATTCACCACAGCAGTAAACGCATGGGAGACGGTAACTTGGGGCAAGACCATACTGACAGTGCCTTAGCACAGTGCACTATTAACCCCCCATCTCACCCACCAATCCACATCAACTCTTATTCAACACTAATGGTGAATAAAACACAAACATCTCAGCAAAAACAGCAATAAACAGCACAAACCCTCTTCTTTCTCTCCGTCCCTGGAAGCAGCAGACTCACACACACTGCATGCACTTATCTTGTGATGGTCGCATATTGTCTTAAAGCATTTAGTAGCCCTTCAACTGCATTCTACTACCACATATGACAGTAAATAGGCACAATTAAAAAGCCAGCAATGTAACCACAAATTTTGAGAACAACATAAGTCGAGGAATAAACTGAAAATTTCTGTGTATCTAAACAAAATCTTTTGCTTTCACATATGTTTTGGATGGTTTATTACGTTAAACAAACAATCAAAAATCCCTATACTTACAAAATAACAGGACACACATTTGCTCTCATTGATAATAGAAACCACTGAGCAGTTGCTGAAACATTATTTGAAATATGTGTCTTTGTAATATGCATTTAAAACTACTAATGTTACACTCTGCCAATGCAGGTCTCACCAATTGATTTAATGATGTTTTATTCATTTAAGCACTGTAACAGCGAAACAACGAATTTACATTTTCAATTATAGCATTTGGCAGACGCTCTCACAGACTAGTGTACAGGAAGTTTTGTAGTCTATAGAAAAAACCTGTCCCTTAAACCAGTTAAAATCCAGAGCAGAAGATCATCCCCACATCAGTAAAGCTAGACTTCAGTTAAGAGCTACTGCTCCACCAAGATTATACTAGAGCAGAAGATCATCCCCACACCAGTAAACCTAGACTTCAGTTAAGAATTTCTAGTCCACCAAGACTCTACCAGAGGTGAAGCTAGTCTTTAAAAAATCACAAGAGGTGGTTAGTTTGAACATTAAGTTCTTGTCTACCGTAAAATGTACCTTAAAGTATTTACACTTCAACTGCATTCTACTACTGTATATGACAGTAAATAGGCACATTAAAAAAGCCAGCAATGTAACCACAAATTTTCGTAAGTCGAGAACAACATAAGTCCAGGACCCCATGTATAGTGGTTATACTGTAAGCAATGTTAGCTTTGCAGCTCTAAATCTAAAGTAAAGAAACAAAGTATGAAATCCAAGAATGTCTGGACTTATCAACTACATCTGCAGTAAGTGGAAGAATGTAAAATTCTGTAATTTAGCTTTTGTACTAAGCTGTTTAAATAATTAAATGGAGGACCACGTGTTTCTTCTGGGCATAATGAAAGGGGAAAATGATTTTTTATGAAAAAGGCACTATAGTGCCCTCTAATGCATCCTATAGGAGAAGCAGGGGATTCTTCACATTTCTAGTATTTCTTATCTTATTTATGCACTGCAATCCCACTGACAAAGTGGGTTCCTGCAGGAATTTCTATAACATATCCTTTTCCCAACAGATACTGAATGCAGAGTATTGTCACCAAATACAGAGCCTTCAACATCCATCACAAGCATCGCTGCCTCAGGGAAAGGCCTGGATAATCTTACCAACATTTCTACATTCAAAATACGTTTAAAAGCTATGTAACAGGTTTAAGTAGAACCAGAACTGAGAGTATTCAACAACAGCAGCAGTTCTGATAGCACTTTCATTGTATTTGCTGCAGGAAAATGTCTGAGAGATTAATATTTAGCTGTTAAAGATGTCATTTAATACCCCCATGTTGTAGGCTAAATGAAAAAGAAAGTACAAGATAATATAAGCTTATTAGCGTTAGTGTGCTATCTCTTGCTTCTCTGCTCAGAATTGTATTAAGCCATTTTCTCCTTTTAAGATAATAAGATATTATTTGACAGTGAGTTTTTTCAGGCACATTTTCTAAAGCAGTGTTGTTTTCTTATTTTACAAAAGACAATTACTGTCAAAAAGATTTTATATTTCTGATACAAAAGGTGCTATTAACATTATAAGTTTTTGTAGTTTGGGGCAAAATATTACTTGAATAAAGGCTATTAGTTAAAATCTCCTATTTCTCTCCCGATGGATTCTTGCAGGTGCATTATTTAACAGCTTTAAAACCGACTGTCTATTTAATTTTGGCCACTTAAAGTGGGACAATACATTTCTTCATAGTGAGTAATGCCTACAATATGGACATATAGCATGCATAAGTTAACACCCCAATCAAATTGCATGTTTTGTTGGCAAACATCCAACAAAACATCCAATTAGATTGGGCTGTTGTGGTGCTTGAAAGTTTGTGAACCCTTCAACATTTTTCAAAAACATTGTCCTTAAAGTAGATGAAGAAAACCTACTTTAACAAATATATTATACTTGTTTGTGTATTTATGGAAAAAAAGATCCAATAACACATCTGCATGTGGCAAAAGTAAGTGAACCTGTGTGGTGCAGTGTGACCTATAGTAACAACTGCATCTAAACATAACTGTTAAACAGTCCTGCACATTGACTTGAAGGAACATTAACATTAACCAATGTTAGAGATGTTAAAAGTTACCCTTGGCTCCTTTGCAACTTCTTGGACTATTACACTTCTGAGTACAGAATGGTCCTGGATTTCCTCCATTTGTCTTTCTGACTATTAATTTTTGGAGATTAACTTCAGAGATGTTCTTATAACCTTTTCCAGCTTTGTGGGCATCAGCATCTATTTTTCCGAGATCCGCAGACACCTCCTTCGTTTATAGGAGCCATTATAGCCATTATACACATCTACAAATATGTTAAATACATCACCAAATATATATTTTTTGTGTCATTTGTTTTAGGCAACTTTTAGAAAAAATACATAATATTTTAAAGAGGTCACACTTTCAGGCTCCACTGTAATATATCATGTTACTTTTACATGATTTTACAATGTGTTAAATTCAGCAAATATAGAGCAGTTATGCATCAGAATGTGTGTTCATTGTAGAACATGTGCACTGTTAATTAAACATGTTCTATAACTAAACATGCAATTTGACAGGGACTGCTGAAACTTTTGCACACAACTGCCTATACCCTCAGTTGATAGATCAATTGTGCTGGAGAAACAATTACGAAACCTGTGTTCAAGTGTTTAAAGACTTCACTGAACCTGGATCATCGCTGTCCTGCACAGTTTGGTGAAATACCTGCTCAGACACACCTGGTTCAACTCACCTGTTAAATTACAGGTCTAGTGGGTATGTTCTGAGTAGAAGACCTACCAACGTTTTTAGATACAGACCCTGAAGGACCAGAGCACTATAGTTCTGCATCAGGGATGAGCTACTTCAAGCCTAGAGGGCTAGTGTCTAGCACAGCTTGGTGAATTTGCTGCTGAAACACACCTGGTTCAACTCACCTGTTAATTGCCATGTTTAGACAGGGTATTTGGTGAAGGGAGCTGTGCTGGACACTGGCCTTCCAGGACCAGAGTTGGCCACCTGCGCTCTACAGTACATGAATGAACGTGTTCACTGTGAAGCTCTGATTGAAGCGCAAAAAGTCCACTAGAGTGCAGCACTGCAAAACAGTGAAACAAACATTTTCTCCCCATGTAGGGCATTGTTTCCCAAGCCTGGTCCTGAAAGCCCAATATCTAGTGCTTATTATTAACAACAATAATAATAATAATAAGCTTTATTTATAGAGCACTTTTCATACATCAGGATACAGCTCAACGTGCTTTACAATATACATAGTTAATATAATTTGTTATACATATTTAAAGAAAACAAAAAAATACTTAACATTTTGCTGTTGGACTGGTTCAAAACACACACTCCAGCTCTGGGTTGGGTTATTAACTTGTGTACTTATTTTAAACTTAGCTAAACATGACATTTGCCCAGGGCACTCAAACTTACATACAACTGTATATAGCCTCTGGTGTTGCTTCGGATCAAATGTGCTTGTGTCAAGCCACATTCTTTCCCAGTCTTGGTCTCGAAAGCATATTTACGTCACCTGATCCACCTAATCAGCTCAGGGTGGGGTTGTTAGGTGGATCAGATGTGTCAGGAGCTGGGAAAACCCTAAAAAAAGGTGGTTGGTGTCCAGGATCAGGCCTTGGAATTACTGTGGCTAGATCAATGAAATTCAAAGGGTGCTAGACACTGTTAGTTTATGTGAAACCTCCATATGAACATAATCATTTCCATATACATTGATTTTTTCAGAAATGTAATGGTTTTCTGCATTAATTTGTTATAAAATGTGATCTGATCTTCATCTACAGTAAGTTGACAAATATAATAACAAAATATCTGATCTTTTTATGTCTTTATTGAGAACAACCAAACATATTGCTGGTGGAAAAAGTATGACAACTCTTTAATTAATTATTGGTTGACCATCCCTTGGCAGCAATAACCTCAACCAGGTACTTTCCTGAAGTGGATCAGACCTGCACATCGTTCAGCAGAAATTTGAGTCTCCTTGCAGAACTGCTTGAGCTCTGTCATGGACGTGTCATGTGTACGACTCTCTTCAAGCTGTTCCGAAGCATCTTTATTGGGTTAAGGTCTGGGCTCTGACTTTGTTGCTCCAAAAGGTGGATTTTGTTCTGTTGTGGACTTGCTCTGATGTTTTGAGTAATTGTCCTGTTGCATCACCCAACTTCTACAGAATTTCAGTTTATTGACATTCTCACATTATCCTGAAGAATTTTTTGATACATTTGGGAATTCATCTTCCCCTCAATGACTGCAAGCTGGCCAGACCCTGATGCAGCAATACCCAAATCATGATGTTTTCTCCACCATACATTACGGCTGGAATGATGTTTTTACGATTATATGCAGTGCCCTTTTTTACACCAGATGTAGTGCTGGGTGTAGCAATGTTCCTTTTGGTAAGCAGCAGCTTCCTTTGTGGTGTCCTGCCATAGACACCCTGCTTGTTCAATGTTTTACGTACTTTAGACTCATGAATACAGAGGTTTGCAGTTCCAATGATGCCTTCAAATCTTTGGCTGTCACTGGGGGTTGTTTCTCTATCTCACTGATGAGTATTCCTTGTGCTCTTGGGCGCACTTCTTAGTAGAGTAGCCACAGTCAGATACTGTCTCCATTTGTAAATCTCGAGAAAACTCCAAACATTTGAGTGTTTTTATCAGTCAAAGTAGCTCTGGTCCACACCTCCAAATTCATTTTCTTTACAGGCCTCCAGGTGTGCTAACACTTGACTCCATTTAACTTTTTTAACATCATCAGTTTTTTCCACTAGCAATATGAGTTGTTCTCAATAAAGACATAAAAAGTTTGTTTTTTTGTGCTTGTTTGTGTTATTATTTTAGGAACATCATCTTTGTCAATACCCTTGACTTACAGTAGATGAAGATCAGAATGCAGAAAACAATGACATTGAAAACGGTTCACATAGTTTTTCTTGCCACTGTAATTGCATCTTATAGAGATTCTAAACCAGAGGCAATCAGAACAACCAATCAGAGACCAGCACTGTGCCTAATATTAAGTACATAAACATGAAACAACTTTGACTGTGTTGCATGGATAGTGTAACTTTCACTTCCCACATGCATCAGTGAGCCTTGGGTGCCCAGGACCCTGTCACAGAGTCACCAATTCTCCTTCTTTGGATCACTTTTGGTAAGTACTAACTACTGCAAACATGAAATACTTCACAAGACCTGTTGTTCTGAAGATGCTTTAGCCATCACAATAAGGCCCTTGTCAAAGTGGCTCAGATCCTTATACTCCTGCATCTAGCTCAAGAACTGACTGTTCACTTTAAGCCTAATGTAGCCTACTTCTTTCTCCTTGACAGGTGTCATTGTAGTGAAATAGCTATACAGTCAATGTTATTACTTTTACCTATCAGTGTACTTACAATTAATTAGTTAAACAGTAAATAATGCAGATATTTTAAAACATCCAGAGCTCTCCTTGTGGAAGCCTGAAATTATTTGTAGTGACCATCAAATCCCTGGTTTGGGCTCAGTCAGTGGTTAAATCAAGTGCTGTTGCTGAGAAAGTTTCACACATCTCTGTAAGCATTGAGGGAGAATCACCAAACCTGTGCTGTTCTAGAAGCTCCCACAACTACAGGGGATCTAATGAACAGCAACAGATGGACCTCTGTAGAGTAAACCTACCGTGTTCATAATCAAGTTCTTCTCTTCCCATCAGACCTGCTGCTAAAAGTGTCTGGGAACACCAACTTCCCAAAGAATGATGAAAGCATGGGCATGCAGCTACAGAAAGCCACCAACTGTGTGGGCAAAAAAATGACAAGAAAAACAAAACATTGTAAATATTAATGTAAATAAAATTGTACTTTATTATTCTGTCTGTGCCTTAAAGCAATCGATAGATAGATAGATAGATAGATAGATAGATAGATAGATAGATAGATAGATAGATAGATAGATAGATAGATAG
>JBBIGC010142109.1:0-20341 GCA_037576955.1 Lepidarchus adonis | reverse complement strand
ACACACAAACACACACACACACACACACACACACACACACACACACACACACACACACACAAACACAAACACACACAATTTAGAGTAGTCAGTCATAACTGTGTGTACTTGGGAAGTGTGTTTGCATACAAGGTATTGGTTTACTTGCTTATGACCAATAATGTCCAGTTGTAGAGCATGTGTAAATGGAGCACTGCATCTGAAGAGCTCTTTGGCTGGGTTTGAATCGGAAGCACTGATGTAGCCATGGCTCTGTAAGGTCCAAGTGAAGATTCTGAGTGGTCTGTTAAGAGGCTTACAGAGAGACCTGGATATCTGTCCAGACCTCAAACCAGCATGCAAATCTTAGCCCAGCATCTGCCCAATACATCTCCAACAAGATTAGACAAACATTGCTGAATGAGTTGTGCCTTATGTTGCATTGCTCTGTGGTAAAAGGGGTGCATCATAAAATATCAGTATTGATCATAAACAAAAATGAAAAATGGATGCACACATCAATCAGCCATAACATTAACACCACTTGTTTAGTATTGATTAGCTCATGCTCATGCTGCTGAAATGGCTCTGACTCTGTGTTCTGACCCATTTCTATCAGAACCAGCATTAACCTTTTGGGCAACAACAGCTCCTCTTTGCAATCAGACCAGACATGCCTGCCTTCACTCCCAACATAACCCTCTTGTCCTTCCTTCATTCACGTCTGATTATTATTTAGATCACTTTGTATTCAAGTAGTAAAAATCTGTTCTAGTCTGACGATCCAAAAGAAAATCTGTGCAGCTTAAAAATTGTAATGCAAAATCTAGAAATCAGGGTCAAAAACTGGCAGGGGTCAGAAAATCCAGCTACTCCACTCAGTGACAAGGAAAAGCTCCAAATCCAATGCTAGGCAAAACAATACTCTGCAAATGGTGAATTCGGACTTTCTGTTTAAACAGTTGGAATTCAGATAACTTTGTTGTCTGCATTACTGAATTCTCTCTTGGTCTATTTTCTACATGTCTCTTGGTTCCCGGTTCGAATTCCAGGGCCACTGACATTTTGGCACAGTCCCAGTCTGAAGATAGTCATTAAATTGCATGAAACCTAGAAGATTACAGTCAGCTGAAAAAGATAAATATTCTGTAGGCTAAATGTTTGTCCTCATTTTTTTGGCCACATATTCTTAGTTTATTTTCATAAAACCCTGATGTATTGATTTGATTGTTTTTATTCCAGTGTTCTGTAAATACTTAGTATTTAGTCTAATCTTCAAAAAAAAAAAATTAAATTGAATTGAATCAAATTAAACGTGTAAGCTATGAAATCACTGGACTGTGTTGGACACCTGCCCTTCATGAAGATAATGACCAACATTATTCCAAGAAACCATCCTCCATGGTAATTTTTTGTCCATGATGTGTTGATGTGTCAGTGAGGGTATCTGTAGTTTGATTGGCTGTTTATGAAAGACTCAAATAAGTGGAGTTGCGAAGGCTTACAGGACATAGAGCCGGCCTCCAGAAATCAATAAATTTAAACCCCTGATTTGCAGAGAACAGCTACAAGACTTCCCTTATTAGCACAAAAGCATTTCGAAATGTTTGTAGCTTCCACGCACCAACACACCGTACACCACCCACATCACTTACTCAGAAAAGAACAAAATCACAAGGCCTAATTAATAGTTAATAGGCATGTAGTGATGTAAGGAAGAGCAAAGTCAGAGATCCTGTCTGACTTTTTTTTTTAAAAGAATTAATTACTCTGAGTCATATGCACAGACAGGAAATGAGCGTAGGCCAGAGCTGAGGAGGAGGCTCTGGCCTACAGAGGATCCAAGACTGTTACTCCACCACCTTAATGAAGCTCAAATGAGGAGTGGCTAATTAGAAACCTGCGAGCAACTTAGGTATAACCCATTCAGATCAGCTGGAACATCAGCAGGAACCCAATTTAGAATATCACAGAATGTAAGTTTTCCCGAGAAGAAAACTATTTTAGAAAACTTTTAATATTGTAGATTTTTTAAAAACTAGTTTGCCCACAACTATTGTACACGTTACAGGTCATTTACTATCTAACATCTTCATTGGTAGTGTTTACATTTTTAAATCAAATATCTACATATATAAGTCAATTTCCATCTCATGTCTATAAGAGTATTCAATAAAAGGGTGAGGACTAATCTCTTATACAGGGGGTTCGTTTTTTGGCTTAAGATGGAACCCACTTACATAAGCACCAACATAACTCACATGGAGCAGATACGTCTTATGTGAGACTTAAAAAGAACAGGTAAATGCCAATAGAGAATGCAATCCAGGTTGAGAGGCAAGACAGAGGGCAGGTCAAAAAACAGAGCAGAGGCAGAACCAGGAAGTAAACATACGAGACTACTCAGCGATGAAGAGAGGGGAAACATACAGCTGTGTGACACCGCACGACACCTAATGTATCTAATTTCCTTCGGGAAAAAAGTTTATTGAGGTTTTCATGGATGAATATCTCCTATTCTAGCATATAAGAGAGTTTATTAAAGTGTTTATGGATCAATATCTCCTAATGTGTTATATGTGTTTAGCTGAATATCGGGTTAAAGATTTAATGCTTCACATTACTATCAACTGTGTAAACACAAATCATTAAATAATGCCAATAATATTTATGTAGAAATGAAAAATCCACAGTGAAGATAGCTAAAGACATTAAAGGATTATTTTTGGAGATCTCCTATTCAGATAAACGGGGAAATTAACATGATTAGGGATGATCTAAAGACAAAAACTAAAGGACTTTTGAAACTGGATTAATTTTGGCAGAGTGTTTTCTCCCATTTAAGTGAGATTTGTGAGTGGAATCCAGTATGAATCTGTGAAAAAGTTGTCTAAGGATTGTGTCCTGCAATGTAGAGTGGAGATGGAAATTTTAGTCTGGCCTCAATGTGGAAATTTGGGGATATGATGCTAATATGCCAATTCAGGTGTGCTAACATCATGAGCTCTTTTGAGGTTATTAACTCAATGGTTCACATAATTTTTCTACTAGCAATATGAGAGATCAAAGACCAGAATTTTTGTGTGCTATCATTTTATTCACATTATGTTTGTCATTACCCTTGACTTATATGACAATCAGATCAAATTTTATGACAGAATTAATGCAGAAAACCAGGTGTCGATCAAACACATAATTCTGCACTTTTCATAGACACTGGTAGCAAAATGGGCCATACTGAAGAGCTCAGTACATTTTTCAGACACTACCATTAAATTTCACAAACTAGTCTGAAATTTCTGGCCTGTTAGATCTGTATCATGTTATCTGATAATCAAACAGATGAATATTGGTTTGGTGGATGACATGAGTACATTACCTAACAGAGGTGCTCACAGTAAAGTTTGCTAGAGAAGGAATAAAGGGCTACGTCTGCTTTTCTGTCATTCCAGTGAAGGGTAATGTTAATGCTACAACAAACAAGGAGGTTTTCTGTTCCAGCAGTGATGTCCAGAACATGGCTTTGGTTGAACTTACTTTTGTACTGACACACTCCGAAATCTAATGCTAGAAAGCAATGGAGGCTGTTATATCCAAAATGTATGGGTAGAGCCTCATGTAGTACTCATAGTCATTTCTCCACATACTTTTGATCATAGTTTAATACAGTATACAGCCTATGCAGCTCCTATAAAGGCCTTACAGAATGAAAGGAACTACAGCCTGAGTAGCTGCATCACTGTCTGGTTTGGGATTTGTCCTGCCATGCATTGCAAGGGCCTGCAGTTAATCAAAAATTGTGAGTGACCTGACATCCCTCACAGACTGTTCTCCCTCCTGCCATATGGAAAATGATTCCAAAGCCTTTGGCCTACTGGTTAGAAAAGTGGGCTTGTATTCAAAGTGGCATAGGTTTGATTGCCAGAAACATCTGAATTGCCCTTGAGCAAAACATCTAACCTCCTAACTGCTCCAGGTGTGCGTGTTCACTGCCTATGTGTAAAATGCAGAGACGAAGTTCCCCTCAGGGACTAAAAAATGTTAATAATAATAAAAAAAAAAAAGTTTTATATTTATGGTTTATATTAAACATTGTACTTATATCTTCTCCTACTTCCCATGTCATGTTTGCATTGTTGCACAACTTGGCACTTTGCACCCGATAGATACTGTACCATAACTGTTTACTGTCCAGTGATCTGTGTTTTTATATGACACTGTGGTCGTGGAGAAACCTCGTTTCTGTCCTGTGCTAAATGTATATGGCTGAAATTACAATAAAAGCCTACTTGACTTAACTTGAGAAGCTGAAATCATGACCTAGAATTATGATGCATGGCTGAACTTGATGAACCTGATCATTGATACAATGGAGTAAATTTTTGCACATCACAGCGTCTTGCTTGGAAGCTCACCAGTGTTCTATTTTGCTTCAGTGCATTAGTTTGGATGAAACGTTGAAGAGTAGATTTAAGAGGACTGCTGTTGGAGAAAACAGGGAGCGAACTGTGTCTTCATCAAACCCATCTTGAAGAAGAGTGTGTTGGTGAAAAACAAATTTAGCAAGCCGACACAACCCATGCAGTTTTTTTTTAACACTTCTCATTAAGCTGGCACAGCAGACCCACCGTACTGCAGCTCCATACAGCTTTAAAATGTACAGAGACAGCAAAGTCCTGTACGATTGCAAACATTCAGCACCATAGAAATTACCTGCTGTTACCACTTAATACAAATAACCATTTAAAAGGCTGTTGTGATCCAAAATAAAGACACACGCTAAAACGGGAAGACCATTTTTCAAGTTCCATTGTCACTGACTGGGCTGATCCAAGAAGATTGTATTGATTCTCCAGCCTGATAGCGGTTGAATGACAGCCCTAATTAATGATGCCTTCATATTCTTGTTGTTCAGAAATCATAATTACAATTTGTCACACATTCAAGTCTGTGGGAGTAAAACTAGCACAAACTGGAAAGCAGCTTAAAAAACCTTGTTTTGTCAAAAACTATTGTTTTCGTGGCTGATATTTTATAAAAAACACATTGGTCTTGGAACCCAGACAGCGTGAAGAAGAGAGGATCAGGTGCAGCATTCAGTATTTTTAAACCAATTTGCATGACTCTTTTAGCTTTAGAACGATTCCTTATAGTCATCAATTTGACTATTCTTGTGCTGGGACCTTGTAATGGCAATACTATATTTCGATCGCACATAAAGACCATAAAATGCCTTGTGACATTGTTCTTGTCTCGCTTCCAATCTTACCTATTTTTGTTTACCTAGCCATGTATTATCCTTACTTTGGTGTTTGTCTTCACTCATCTTGTGATAAACCCAATAACAAACAACAGTAACAGCAATGTGAAATTGATTTTGCACCTTTCCCATAAGGCTGCTTTACAAAAAGACAAAAAATGCAAATTAAGTGGAGGTAGAGAAATATTAAATATTAAACCCTAGTGTTTGGTCTAGTGTCTTTCTCTGATCTCTATTATGTTTTGCTCCTGAGTTTCTGGGTTGTAGTTCTGTTGCTGTTCCTGTTACATTGCCTGTGCTGTTCTTGTTTCATTGTTTGAGTGTTATGTTTAGTATTTACTTACTTACTTATGCCCTTCACCCCTCCTGGGCTATGTGCCGCCAAAGGTAGATCTCCAGAGGTTTCTGTCCTGGGCCATTTTTTCTAGTTCTGCGGTCCCCAACCTTTTTTGTTTAATGTCAGACAATATTTTAAGGTGTTGCAGATTAAAACAACTAAATAATATGATATGACCAACACAAAAACTGTGGTATTTTGTAAATATAATAATAAACGTGAATCCACTGTGTGATTATATGTAATTATATTAGCAGCGTCTTCCTGAAATGCGCTAACAACAGTCAGAGTAACGTCGTCCTCTGCCCCTCACATGCTCTGGTCGCTATGATGCATAAACGTTCCTTTCAGAATAAGTTTTCAGTGCTGTTGTGGTGATCTCAGGGTTTTCTGCCATGACTTTCATCCAGAATACCGGCAAAGTTGATGTCTCAAACACACTTAGATGCTACGGATTGAGATCATATTTAAAAAAAAAAAGTTTTGTACGGTTCGGTACGGAGTCACGGCCCAGTACAAAATGTTCCATGGCCCAGTATTTATCCGTGACCCGGTGGTTGGGGACCTCTGTTCTAGTTGATTCCAGGTGTAGCCCATCCTTGTGATGTCTGAAGGTCGCGTCACGAGATTTTTCTTGGATGGCCTCTCTTCCGCTTGCCTTGGGGGTTCCATCTCAGAGCCTGGTGTCTGGTGATGCTGGTTTGCGTAAGGTGTGCCCTATCCATCCCCATCCCCAGTTTTACTTCTACTGAAGTTTGGCAGGTCCTTCTCCATAAGTTGATGTTGCTGATGGTATCTGGTCAGCAAATGTGGAGAATCTTTCGGAGACAGGTGTTGATGAATGTCTGGATTCTGGATTATAGGTAAGAAGGGCAACTTTCAAGTCAGCCTGAACTTAATCGGAAGTCAATAGAGAGAGTGATATGCTCAGATTTTTGACTCCTGGTAAGTAATCTGGCTGCAGTCTATGTTATTGCAGTCTGTAACGATTCGTGGTGGGTTCAGGAGTAAACGCAGACCAGCTGTTCAAACAAATGCAGGTTTATTAACCTACGAACTATTTACAAATAGTTTTGCACAAACAATGACAAAATACTGACACAAGGTCTCGTTACATGCACAGACTAACGCAAACGAGGACTCACCACAAGGACTGGGACACAGGGACTTAAATACACAGAGACAAAACTAGGAACACCTGGGGAATCACCTGACAAGACCACGTGACAGACAACAGACCAACACAAACCACACGTGGCAGGGAAAACCAAAACAAATAACACATGGGGCACGAAGACCAGGGTACACCCCTGACACAGTCTGCTGTTTATAAACACGTGTATTAACTTTTCTGCATCTTGTGTTTGAATAATCACCTAAGTTTGGTGATATTCTGTAAGAAACTATAAGAAAAATAACTTTGATAAATAATCAACAATCAGTGTCTAATAACGACAGCCAGATTCTAAACCGGATGTTCAGAGCCTCAGCAATGAAAGCAGAGATTATAGTATCACTCTTTATACTACTGCCTCCAAACACCAGCTCATGTTGGGTACAATAGGTCATATAAATAATGAACATTTGAAATAATGTATGTTTGTACATTTAGTAATTCATTTGACAAAATTTTACGTTATTTTTGTTAATAAATTAATTGAAACAGGAGTTGTTTGGGAGCCAAAAAAAAACAACTTTCCTCACCAAAACCACTACCTGCATATCTTTTTCACAGTCTAATTCTGTATAAACTATTTAATTGGAGCTTAATTTTTCAGTAGAATCTTATTGGACTGGTAGTTCTTGACTGAAGTCTAGGTTTACCTGTGTGAGGAGGAGGCTTTCTCTGTAGACTACAAAGCAAACACAAACGCAAATAAAAAGGTGATGAATCTACAATCACAAACTATATGTATGGCCCCCTGTTCCCACTGCAGGGTGTCTTCTCATTCCCCAAAGCCATCATGAACAGGGTCTCAAGGTCTGTCCAATCTTAGGCATCTCGAATCGTCATGTCACCTGCCAATCTCTGATTTACGCTCCGGAATCTTTCATCCACCCACTGGTTTTCAAGGCACTTGTGTCTTGAGCAGAGGTGGATAGTAATTTACTTTGTTGCATGTACTTGAGAAGTTTTTTTTATTATTATTAAGCTTTGGAGAGTATGTATTTATAACTCCTACTCAATTACATTTGCAACGGAAAAATTGCTAATTGTCTGACTACATCATAACTCATTTAACTAACTAGCTGTCTTTAAAAAATAGCAGGATAAAGCTGCAACATTTGTCTCTTTTTTTCTTCAGCTTACATAAAAGCTTTCACTATATTGGAACCTATATATTGTTGCCTAAAATCTGTACACATTACTGTAAATCAGTGCTAATTGTGCGTTATGTTAGTAGGGCATAGGTTTATAAAAAATTACATTGAATTCATACATTTGAGCATTAGCACAAAATTATATTTTTTGTGTTATTATATGAGATTAAAATATAATCACATGTACATTGCAGAATGAAAAATGCATCTGAGCCTCTATTTTAAGTATTACTTTTTTTGTTTTGATATTAGATGTTAACACTGCTTAACATGCATTTTGGCATTTGCCTGTATAGTTCACTTTAGTAATGGTTAAAGTTTGCACTTTAAATAGTTTGTTTAAATGCAATTTACAATGTAACAATTTGCAAAATAGGAAGATATCACTACTTGGAGTTATATATAAAATACTGTTTAACTCTTACCTGAGTACTTATACTTTTGATTGTACTTCAGTCATTGTAATTACAGTAAAAATTAACAATATTTTTCTTGTGTCACAGTTCGGTCCTGTTCTTGTGTTCCATGCCATGTGGTTTTGGTCATTGTCTTGTGTCTCTGCCCTGGTTCAGGTGTTAGTCATTGTGTATATATAGCCCAGTGTCCTTTGTTCCTTGTCGGTTTTCCCTAAAATGTAACATTCTATGTCCTGCATATATTTTTCTAACAACACCCTGGGATCCGTTACAAAAACACAAACTGAAGATGGAAATATCAGAAAGGATTTTCTCAACCTTGCACCACCAGTGGGGCCTAGCCTGCTGGGTGCTTTTGTGCAAATGCCCAGTAATATAAACGTGTGTAGCACTAATTCTGTATTTATATGCCAGCGCCCACATCTATGTTCTCTGGTCAAGTTTCTTGTGCTTACATATATCCCTGTGCCCTGTTCTGTTCTGTTGCAAGTCATATTCCAAGTTTTGTCTAGTTTTTGCCATCTTGCCAGCCATGTCTAGACCTTGTGGTTGTTAGTATATAGTCATTGTTCTTCAATCTTGGGCTTTGTTAAGGTTTTGTGCCTGTTGTTAGTACCTGTTTAGTCGTGGTTTGCTTTTTATCTGACCTGCTTTCTGTATATTGGGTTCATTTTTTACCTTGTTGTGTTGTATTTCTATCCTATTACTCTGTGCCATGTATGTTTTGTCCTTGTTTTGCCATGTTCTGTTCGCCATGTCTGGTTGGGGTAATGGTGGGGTAATGTCACAGTTCGGTCCTGTTCTTGTGTTCCCTGCCATGTAGTTTTATATTTGTCTTGTATTGCCCATTACATGTCATGTCATGTGTTCTAGTGTTCACCTGTTATTTGTCTTATGTCCCCACCCTGGTTCAGGTGTTGTGTCTGTGTATATTGCACCAGTGTCCTTTGCTCCTTGTCAATGTTAAATAAAATGTAGCGTTCCTTCTGGTCTATGTAATATGAGTGTTTTGTTATGTATGTTTTCCATAGTAATTGAAATTAAAGCTATCCTGCCTGCATATATTTCCTACTAACACCCCTGGATCCACTACAACTTGAGTACTGTTTAGGGGTACTCTAGCCACCTCTGGTTATACAACTCTGTGCTCCAACACTTTCTAACCTTCTCATTGCGGATCCCCCATCAGGATAAACCCTTTTCCACAAACCTCGAACCTGTACTATACCTATATCTTTAATAAAATCTTTGAAACTTGACCTCTCCTTGAAGACATCCACACTCACAACACCAAAAGTATGCAGAGATGACTGTGTCTACTGAAGTTTTTGAGAACAGATTAGTCGTCTGAAAAGAACGTACCCATTTCCAGTTCCACCCTCTACTTAGGGTGGCCCCAGTGCATGATACCACTAAAGAAGCAGGGGTGTCGACCTCCGGTCCTGGTGGACCAGTGTCCTGCACAGTTTGATGATTTATCTGCTCAGACACTCCTGGTTCACTCACTTGTTAATTGCTGGATTTACTGAGAGTGTTTGAGGAGGGAAACTACCAAACTGTGTTGTACACCAGCCCCCCAGGACCAGAATTTGACACCCCTGACTCAGATGGTGAAGGTGAGCATTTCAAACCGCCAAATCGGCTATGTTAGTTAAAAGAAACCTGTGCTGACTGAGGAGGACCACCCTACACACCCAAAAAGAGTGAAGCCAGTTGTGGTCACAGCCATGAACTCCACACACCCTGCCATAATATGTATTAATTCACAATTCCCACATTTTCATTCCATCAAGTGTTTCTATAAAACAAACTTGTTCTGGCTGTTTGGCAGATTGACAGATGGAGTGGCAGCAGAAGTGCATGTCTGTCTCTTCCTTTAGCTCCACTGCTAATCTTTAGAGGAAGGCTGCTATCAGAGAGTGTGTGGTGTGTGATCAGCTTGTCTGCCTCTACTGAATTATCTGTCCACTGTGTCATCTTTGATCAAACACACACTCCCTGTCCAGTTTAGAGAGTGGCCTGCGTCACCAAGCTCTGGGATGTCCCTCAGCCCCTTCAGAGTGGAAAGGTAGAGCAGTTCAGCGTGTCTGGATTTAAACCATTTTTTATTTTTCCTCTCCCCGTCTGACTGATCATAGCAAGACATGCCTTGCATGTTTGGACCATGCCTTCAGCATGGGAGAGAACTCTGAGGACTGGATATCTATAATTCAGTGCTGCTTTAGTCCATGTTTAGAGATAACAGTGTGTCATACAGAGTAAGAAACCCCACAAGCAGGTCAACGAGAGGCTACACACTCCTCCACCAAGTCTGAGGTGAGTGTGCGAAGATAAGACACCATACCATTTGTTGACTGCTGAGGTATACACCCATCAGCCATAAGATTATGATCATCTGCCTAATATTAAGTAGGTCCCCATAATGCAGCTGAAACATTACTGAATGTGGTTAACATTTTGTAAAACAGGAGCTCCTCTGTGGGACCTTCATTCCCCACATGTAGCAATGAGTTACTTGCATCACTTTTGCTAGGTGCTAACTACTGCAGACCTGGAATGCTCCACAAGACCCGCTGTTTTGGAGATCACAATAAATCAGAGTGATTCATATCCTTTCACTTCTGCTTCCAGCATATCAGCTTCAAACTGACTGTTCCATTGTAATGAAGTAACTAGACAGTAGATTATATTCACTTAACCCGTCAGTGGTGTTAGGGCTGATAGGTGTTAGCTTTAGGCTAAATGTTCCATGGGATCAAGTATAGGTGTGAGTATTTATAAAAGTACCACAGCAGATTGGGTGGGTGCTCAGGGGTGTACAGGGACAGCTGGTGTATATGGAATAAGGCCAGTTGAACATTTGCATCAGAGTCTCATCGGGGTCTCACTAAGCTACATTAACAACCACTCAGATAAACTTACACACACTGAGAAAGGTCACATCCACAGAGGAGAAAAGACTGATGAGAGAGTGAGAGAGTGGGGGGTGGGGGGCACATCATCAAGTGTAAATTTCAAATTCTGAGTTTGTACTAGACTATCACCTTTGAATGACCTTGGTTAGTTTTCAAAAACTGTCATGAGGCAAGCACATGCATGAAGAACGATACATTTACATCTGGCATTCAAGTGGCAACCTCCAGAATGATTGGCAACCTTTTTCAAAAAGAGAAAATAAAATCATTCTTCATTGACCCTGGCTTGATGCGTAATACATACTTAAGAGACTTTCAGTGAGGAAGACGAGAGAGATCTTAATTTTCACTGAAGTAGTGAAAGTGAGTATTTGCCATTGTGAACGCACTCCTAAGTGCATCATGGCAAAATGTAATGGCTGCATTCAACCCATTCACACATGGAGCCCAATAGCCCAAACAGGCAGCCATAGCCTAATGGTTAGAGAAGTGGGTTTGTGACTGAAGGGTTGCAGGTTTGAATCTTGGAACCGGACGGCAGGCTGCAAGGCACCTGACCCCTTACTGCTCACAATGTACATCGCTCTGGATAAGAGTGTCTGCCAAATGCTGTAAATGTAAAATGTAAATGGAGCATCACACAGCTATTAACAGCACACAGGGAGCATTGTGGTGGGATGGTACCTTGCATGCAGGTAGCTCAGTATTGTCTAGGGAAAGGTTCTAACCACTAGGCCATTACTACCCTGTATGTTTTCATTATGGTACAAAAAAGAAATGTAGTCCTTCAGTGTATTTTTAGCATAAGTTCAAGCTGATAAAAAACAATCAGTTGCATCATTAAGTCTGACAGACCTGTATGGGTGTTAAACCCAATGCGTTTGATTAGAAGATCCATCCATCCATCCATCCATGGTCTAATCCACTTATCCATTTTGGATCGTGGGGACGCTGGAGCTGATCCCATCACAGTGGATAAACCAGTGGGTTTATGTATATTTTAATATACATTTGTTCACATAAAGATGCACAATGATTTATTTAAAAATTATATTTCTTGCAATTTCTTTTTCTTTTTCTATTATTGTGTGTGCAAGTTTGTTGGAATAGAGAAGAGATGACTTGTGTAGCTCTAAGGTCCACTTACTCATTTAACATGGTTCACCTGTACATTTGGAACTGCTGTCCACTTTTGCCAACCATGCTCAGGTCATTTTTCATCAGAACCTCCCTTTCACCTGTCCCAGACCAGTTCAATTATTATGGACCATCTTCCTGTATCTTATGCTTCATGCATATATGCTGGATTAGTTATTTCAAGTACACAGGCTTCTAGCAGCCCCATCTAGAAACTGAGATTGTTTCCTTTGTCTCTTTGTTGTATTTGTTTTCCAGTGTCTAACCGAGAGGGATGGATTCACCGCCTGAGCTTCGGTTCCTTCTAAGATTTCCTCTCATTAGGGGCTCAAACCCAAAGCTGGTTACTTGACTTGATTCAAATTTCTGATTCCCAATTCCACACAGCTATGGAAGTCTAGATATAGGGTAGCCCAGCTTAGTTCCTTCTAGGCCAGTGTCCTGGGGCAATTCCTGGGGCATTACAATCTTATGAAATACCTATAAACATTTATCACTCATAAACACCTGGTTCAACTCACTTGTTTATTGCCAGGTTTAGTGAATGGATTTGATAAGGGGAACTGTGATTGACGCCAGCACTCCATGATCAGTTTTGGGAGCCTGTGATACATATTTACATTGTTTGTTAAAAGGTTTGTTAGCTAACTGTTAAAAATGTGATATTTTTTTTATATAAAAATGTAATATTTGTTACTGTTACAAAATTACATGTTTTCATCATATTGATATATGTTTTCAGAGGTACCTTTGAAAGATATCTCAGACTCTGTAAGGAGCACCCATTGCTGACACAGGTGTGTAGTTGTCCACACACAACTCATATAATCTCCATTGGAGATATGTGATCAATAGAACAAGATGCTTAGGATCAAATCAAATCAGCCTAAAGTAACCATGAACATTGGCCAGAAGGGTAAAAAGCCCACCAGCAGTGGTCTGGGGAGTTCCATCCATGACCTTTGGGATGAGTTGGAGCTTTGATCTAGAGCTAACAATCCAGCATCGGTATCTGACCTCATTGATGCTTTCGTCCACTGCAGCAATACTCCAACCCTGAGTTTAAGGCTTCTCAGAAGGAGCTGTTACTGCAGCAAATGGAGGCCAATCTCTCCAATCAATACCCTTGTTTCATTGAAGGAGGTGTCTACAAGTGTTTTGCCATATTTGTTAGCTCAGCCAATCTTGCTAGGCATGATTTGATTAGGTGGTTACAAGAAACCCACAGCCATAGGCTAGATTACACCACTGACTCATGCCTCCTACAAATTTTGGCACAACCACTGGTCTAATTGATGTGCCCACATTAGCTCTTCTTTCACAGAGCTCAATCTAATTACAACCATTTATAACGTAGGACTTTAAAGAGGCTGTGTACTTCGGCTTGGATTACATGCAAAATCAGCTATAAAACACTGGTGTACAGTTTTTTGGTCAAACAAGATGATGAGGCCTACAAGGTATTTAAAGTAGAATTGCAGCTAGAGGAGAATCCTGGACAGTCTTCTAAGAGAATGATTGTGGGAGTTTAATATCATAAACAACCAAATCAATGTAGAATTACAGCAAAATATTCAGATAAATGGACAACAGAGTAGAGTAACTATTTCCTAAAGGGTGGATTTGGTACATTCCACCTAGTAAAGATAGAAAATATTTAGATCACAATTTCACAGAAGCATAATTCACTTTGATTATTAATTGATTAAGACAGGTACACCACAGAAGGAAATTAGGCATTATTTAGAAAATTACATATTTTATTCTGGGTTAATTTATTTATTTTTGTAAGATAGTTTTCATTTGTTTTTCTTGTTTTTTTTTATACCAAAAATTTTGTATAATTCTGTATAATGCTTCCATATAGTTCATCCCGCACTTGTTTTCTATTTGTGTGTAAAATGTCAAAATATAACAAATATAACAATATAGCAAAATATAACTAAAATATTAAAATACATAGAATTTATTTTATATAAAGATATACAAAGTTGTAAAATATAACACATTTAATTAAAATATTAAATGTTCATTTAAATGCCCTTCCATGCAGAACGGAGAACTGTGCCAAACGTATGATTATTAACGGAAGCATTACAAAATAAAAACCTATTTACACACACTAGATAATGGCATATTTTAAGCTGTAAAAAATATTGGTAAAGACAAAGTGTTCAGATGAGGACTAGGCCAACTCTTTGGTTGTTTTTTTGTGAATCCCATCAATCAGAAAGAACAGGCTTCACAAACACAGCCAATGACAAGCAGGTTATGTCTCTTGAGGAATTTTGCAAAGAGCGACATAGGTGCTAATCTAACAGGCCAGACTGTGGTTTACCTGGAGACCAAACAGTTTAGAGATAAGAAGTCCCCAGAGCAGAAAATGTAAAACATAGTGGGAACATATTGAGTTTGAGTGTAAGGTAGTATTATCTATAACAGAATAGGAAGAGTTCATATAGGGGTTTCAGTCTGTAACCTCTCAGCTCATTATAATCCAGGAGGCACATGATGTCAAATTCAGATAAGGCTTTTCATCACAGCAGGAGAGTAAATGACATAAGCAAATGACTACAAAGTAGTTAAGCAGATCCAGAAGACAGGAAGAGCTATAGCAGGAGAAAGACTTAATGGACATAGGCACTATGCCCTTCTCATCATGGCTAAAGGTTTTTGTTTAGCTTGTTTGCTAAGGTGTTTGCACACTGGACATACTGGACATCACTGAATTTTGCACAGCAGCATTGACTTTGGTTAGAAGATGAAACATTGTAAAAAGAATCAGAGACTTTGGAACTCTTGGGGTGCCCAAACTTTTGCACAGTGCCATAATAAAGTTTTTTTTTTCCAATATATGACATAAAAGGTAACTATGCATCAATGTTTGCTGAAAATATTGTGTATTTTTTATGTCCTAGAGAGACAAAATCAACAAAATCTGTTATTTATCAAGGGGTGGCCAAAGTTTTGGATAAGGCTGCATGTAATATGTACATACACAATTATACACAGTTTATGAAATGCAATATATATATATATACACACACAGTATATATACACAAAATGTTATATTAAACTTAATTTTAGAGTAAATACAAAATGTTGTTCTTAACATTAGAAAGACTGACTGCATCAATTGATGAAAAAAACCATTCTTGAACAAAACATGGAAACACAAACTAAATTGCTGGTGAAATTGGTTTGTTTCAGCAGAATAAACCTAGAAAGACTGAAGTTCATAAACAATATCCTGCATAGAAGCCGAGCTACATACATTATATTGCATGCATTACGTCTTATAAAACAATATGCAGTATTATAATATAAAAAATCTACACACTTACTTTAGAATATAATGCAAAGTCCTGTACAATAATCAATAGAAATATTCACAATTCACAAATTGTGTGAAAAGAGGTTAAATGTTAAAATATATGTGAAAGGAAACTGTAGCAGCGGTTCTATAAGGAGGCGTTTTGTGTTAAACTAGGCGCTGCACCAATTGATGTGCCTCAGTCTTTCCAGGTATATCAAATCTGCGGTCGTCCTAGTGTTAAATGATGGTTTGTAAAAAAGTAATTTAGTCAATGATGATTTATTGCAGATGAGAAACTGAGTCATTGACATCTGTCTGGAAATGATTATAAAGTCAATTGTAAGGCTTGAGACTTTGGGATCCACAAAAGAAACAATGGTGAACCTTCCTCTGATTGACCAGCCTCCCAAAAAGAGTGCATCAACCAGGAGGTTACAGAAGAACCCTGGACAACATCTAAAGAACTGCAGGCCTCACTTGCCTGAGTTAAGGTCATTGTTCATGATTCAATAATAATAAAGAAACTGGGCAAAAATGGCATTCACAGGAGAGTTTCAAGGTCACTGCTGACCAAAAAGAACATGAAGTCTCATCTCACATATGTCAAAAAACATACTGAAGATGTTTTCAAGTTTCCAACACTTTTAGGAAAATATTCTGTGGACTGACGCGACAAAAGTTTTTTAAATGTTTGCATCCTGTTACAGCTCGTAAGAAACTAACACAGCATTTCATAAAAATAAAAAAACAAACAAAAAAAACCCCACACAACAGTCAAACATAGTGGTGGTAGTGTGATGGTCCAAGGTTGTTTTACTGCCTGTAATTGATGAAACCATGACTTCTGCTCTCTGCCAGAAAATCCTGAAAGTGAATGTATGGATATCAGTTTGTGCCCTTTAGCTCAAGCTCACTTCGGGTATGCAGCAATGATCAATGATCCAAAACAGACCAGCAAGTCCAACTCAGAATGGCTAAAAAAAGGTTTTGGAGTGGCCTAGTCAAAGTGTGGACTTAAATCAAAGATGCTTTGGAATTTACCTCAAACAAGCTGTAAATGGTAGAAAATGCTCCAATGTAGCTCAATTTAAATTAAGAGTGAACCAAAATCCTTTCACACCCATGTGCAAGAATCCAGTTATGGATCCAGATATGGAAGTTTGATTGCCATTTTTGCAGCACAATCAATCATTACATTTAGGAGACAATTAGTTTTTCACAAAGGGCCAAGTAAATTTTGATTACTTTTTGACCCATAATTTATTTCGTACAACATAGAAAAATGCAAAAACAATTATTGTCACACCTGGTGCTAATACCTGGTGTTAGTACAACCCCCTTTGCCAACAAGACAACACTTTATGTTCCCTTATAACATTTTACAAGGTTGGAGAACACAGATTATCTAGATCATCCGGAGTCCTCTCTTATGCACTCTCCTCTTCAGCTCACCCTACATGTTTTCAATGGGTTCGAGATCTGGGGAAGGAGCTAGAATTTGTGTCTGCTGAGCCATTTTTGTGTAGATTATGCCATAGGTTTAGGGCAGGGTTGGGCAATTCCAATCCTGAAGGGCCAGTGTCCTGCACAGTTTGGTAGTTACCCTCCTCAAACGCACTTACTAAACCTGACAATTAACAGGTACGTTAAACCAGGTGTGCTTGAGCAGGGAGATCACCAAACTGTGCAGGACAACAGCCCTCCAGGATCGGAATTGCCCACTTCTGGTTTAGGGTCATTATCCTGCTTGGAAGACCAAATAATGACCCATCTTTGAGCTTTCTGGTAGATTTTGATGTAAAATGTCCTGGGATTTCAAGGAGTTCATGATGCCATGCACCTTAATATGGTTCCCATAGCTTTTGAAAGAGAAACAATCCCACGGCATCACAGCTCCTCCACCATACTTTACAATGAGCATGATGTGCTTTTCCGCATACTCATCCTTTAATTTACACCAGACCCACTTAGAATTTTTCTTGTCAAAAAACTCTTTAGTCTCATCTGACCAAAGCACAGTTCCACTTAACAAACTCCAGATGGATTTTTCTTTGCATGTTCCCCATAGAGCTTGTCGGCATGGAGATGTGTCATGGTTGTTTTAGAGGCTTTGTGACCCAAAGATACCACTTTTTTGTAACCTTTACCTGACTTATGAATGTCAACACATATCTGCTTTACTTGAACAAGATGTTCTCTTATCTTTCCCATGTTGAAGATTGGCTAAGAGCAAAATTACATCATATTCATATCCCAAGAAATAAATTTCTAATTAAAAGTTCCTGTTTACTCTGATGAACTTTAAAAGTCAGTCAATCCACTTCAAAAATTTTGGAACATTTGAATTTATAAAAAATAATTATTTCTTATTTATTGAGTTGTCAGTTTTTTCTAGTTTTCAGTGTGAGATTTCATTAATTGTAAGGATTTTATCACGTTTTAAACAGTGGTTTAAAAATTGTGGAGTTGGATGTTTTTATTTATTTATTTAATTATTGAATTCATTTCAAAACAGTGTTTGTTTGGAAAATAGCCACAATTATAACAAAGTCTTTGAAGGCAAAGTCGATTAGAAGCCAACACGAGTCGTTTCCCGTCTTTGTGTTAAAGAGAAAAAGTGCTTGAAAAGTGCTGAAGCTCCCCGCTACTCTTTTCTTGATCACAATAATAGAATTGCTCTCTATGGCCTTTTTCAGAGTGTCATCAAATCCGCCTCAATCCATCTCCAAGATTGCTTCTTCCACTGAGCCAATTAGAGGATAAAGGAAGAAACTGAACTTTTCCTGCTTTGGGGTTTGAGAGCCATGAAGCCCCAAAGTGTCTGAGTGAGTTCAGATGGAGAGAGAAATGTAAGGGTTCACTTTTTAGAATGAAAACATTATGAATATGGAGTCCAACCCCCACAAAAATAAATTACATACATACTACAAAATGAAAGACTATGAATGATAACTACATCATGAGCATCCTCTCATGAAATGACGTATATCTTTTTCTGTTTGTCTGCTTTATCATTTCACATATTTTATATTTGCACTAAATATCAGCACACAGACAGTAAAGAAAGATTTCTATATATGTTATCAGTTCATTTATGTGAACATATAAATGTCTGTCGGTTTAGGATTTGTGTAGACTTTATGTAAATGTAGACATGGGTGTAGACCTGGTGTAAACACAGACTGGTGTAACTATGGACATGGGTGTAAAGCTGGTGGAAAAGTGTGCATCGATGCAGACCTGGTGTAACTATGGACATGGATGTAGACCTGGTGTAACTATGGACGTGGATGTAGACCTGGTGTAACTATGGACCTGGATGTAGACCTGGTGTAACTATGGACCTGGATGTATACCTGGTGTAACTATAGACATAAATGCAGACCTGGTGTAGCTATGGACATGGATCTAGACCTGGTGTAACTATGGACCTGGATTCAGACCTGGTGTAACTATGGACCTGGATTCAGACCTGGTGTAGCTATGGACATGGATCTAAACCTAGTGTATTCTTAAACATATGAAGATGCATATCTTGCATGTAACCATTGTTCTGAGTGTAATCCTAACAACCTAACTATGATTCATGGGTGTAGACCTGGTGTAACAATATACGTGAGTGTAGACCTGTTGTATTCTTGGGCATGAGTGTAGCCTTGGTGTAATTCTGGGCCGTGGGTGTAGACCTGGTTTAATCATGGACCATGGGTGAAGACCTGGTGTAAGCAAAGAAAAGAATGAAAACTGTGAGGGGAATAGATGTAGAACTAGTGTGTATCCATTGATGTAGATGTGACAACAGTGTGCATTACTGTAATTGTATGTGTATATCTAGTGTGACCATGATCCTAGCCCTGTTTAAAACTTCCTCAAATCTACGTTTACAGACAAAATACAGATCAAATAACACAATCTGCAAATACCTATACAATGATAATGATGGTAATGGTCCATCAGTGCTCTAATGTACTTTAGATGGATTTTTATCCATCAGCTAATGCCACATTACCTTATTTGGCCTAGGAGCATGCAGCATGTTGGAGATGGGTGTCACTAGTTTTGATGGCATCCGTGATGATTCAACGTGTAATCAGGCTGACTCAAGGCATTCTTGAATGTTTCCGTGACCAAATGTCTCCTCCTCAGTGAACCCACCATCTTTACACATGACACCAGGCCAGAGAACCAGAGAAATACCAGTAGGACCCGCAGCCACTCACTCCAGCTACTCTCTGGGGTTGTTTCCTTTCCTTTTCTTCTGTATTTGATGACAGCCCAGGAAAATTGCTGTCCTTTTTGGTGATTGCTCCTCCATTTGGAGCTTTCTTCTCTGTGTGGTTTGAATAATTTACGGCATGGGAGCTGTGTGGGCTGAATTTAATGTTTCTGATGGAGTTGGAGTCCATAGGCTGAGAGAGAGAGAGAGAGAGAGAGAGAGAGAGAGAGAATCCATCTGTATCATTCTCATACTTTACTCTTGGAAGGGCCATGTCTTCTGGACAATCCCCTGCAAGGTAAAATCTGTTTAACACAGTGGACACCTCTTTCCCCTGAGCTACATTACAGTTAATAGGTTAGAATGGACAGGAAATAACCAGTGGTTCTTGCTGTCCCATTTCTCTCTCTCTCTCTCTCTCTCTCTCTCTCTCTCTCTCTCTC
>JBBIGC010142083.1:0-20345 GCA_037576955.1 Lepidarchus adonis | reverse complement strand
ACACTCAACAACCATGGGTTCCTCTAAGCAGCTGTGTAAGACTCTGAAAATGAATGTTATTGATACCCACAATGCAGAAGAAGGTAAGTAATAGTTGGCGGTTCAGGGGAACTGTGGAAGTCAAGATGAGATAAGAAGTAATGATCTAGCCATAGTTAGAGTTGGCTATGAACCAGAGAAGGGAAGAACCTGTTGTAGTCATCAACTTGAATGTAACCTGTTATTTTCACATGAGTTTCGGGTTATTTATTGTAGCCTTTAAACTAGTTACGCTTCAGTTGTTTGTTTCCATTGATTTTTGGGCGCATTTTGCAAACATTAAATGAAAATGAATAAAAAACAATTGGCAAATTGTGCTGCCAGCATTGCTTCATTAAACTGATGTAGGACAGACTACTAAAGCTTCCTTCCATCATTACCTGCAAAAAGTTTTGAAATGTTTCCTGCAAAAACTTAATATATATAAATATAAAATAACTTAATGCAGAGAATGGATTAATACTGCACACTGTTGGGGTTCTTATGTCCCTGCTAAAGACATTGTCTAAAGGGCATGACAAAGAAATAAAACACTTTCTTTGCTAGATCTTTGCTGCATTTTTCTGAGAAAAATGTAAGAAATGGAGTTCTGGCAGCCTGTAGTTGAGAGAACTATTGCTCTGGTTTACTTTAGTTAGTTATAGAAGAGGCACGTGGTAAATGCACATTTATCCTATGTTCCAAGTCAAAACATTATTTTTAACTGCTCTGAAAAACAGACCATCTCTTTAAGTCTGACAGACCTGCCTTGAAGTGGTATAAAATAAATACACGTCATTGTAAATGAACAGTATTAACATGACTAAGGTGCATATGACCATTCAAATTACTTGTGTGAAATGAGGCCAGACTAACTGGATGAAGATAAAAGTGGAGCAGTGAGTCTCAGCAGATGAAGATGTTATGAAGAGGATGAACACTGAGTATTAATGCTTTAGGGTGTCTCATGGTCTGATTCAAAGAACTATTAAGATCAGAATCTAAAGATGTGTTCAGATAATACAGTAAAACAAAACAATGGTCAAAAAGATTCATCAAAGCGTAACAGACCAGAAAACTGGTGAAAAGTTGTAAATACAAGGATCCTTGGGTGACGATGCACATGACTTGCGATAATTCGTGGTTACGATGCTATTTTCAACACTATTTGCACGGCATGTGCTTATTATTATATGTGTATTTACTGTCATATACGGTAGTGGAATACAGTTGAACGTCTACTAAACGCTTTACTGTAATATGGGACTCTGAGCTGCATGCAGGTTGTTCTGCACTAGCAAGTGAGAGAAACAGCGAGCAAGATAGAGAGAGCAAGCAAGATAGAGAGAGAACGAGATAGATAGAGAGAGCGAGACAGAGAGCGAGTGAGATAGAGATAGAGAGAGTTGAGTAAAAGTTGAGAGTTTGGTGTGTGTGTGTGTGCATGCGCGAAGCCCTGAGACAAGCCCTTGTTGCTTGTTGCTGGCAGAGTTGATGAGCAGAGCGTTCTCTGAGTGTTCTCTAAGCGTTCTCTGAGCGTTCTTGTTCTGAAAGTCTATGCCTACCTGTACAGCCATTTATGCATTTACCACAGAAATAAATGTCACTAATTACTGACTTCATTACTGTACTGCTTATGTGCTCCCTTTGAGTCAAGTAGGTGCTTATGTAAGCAAGTTTCGACTTACGATGAAGTTCATGATGTGCTGCACGCTGAGGTAAAGAACCCCATTGTAACAAGAGAACCCCCTATATATATAGTTTTTTAGGCAACACTGGGTATTGCACACAATACAAGAACACAGTGTTCTATATTCATACAGTTTATCCTCTGAAGAAATGTCCTGTTAAATAGAGCACAGAGATAAAGACCAAAGTTATGTAGCTGCCAAATATTGGCTTTTAATTCATTATTTAGCTAAAACCTGTTTGAACAGTAATCCTGACATATTGTAACAGCACAGTTTTATTACTTTGATAGTGAGGAAAAGCTATTATAATAATTATAGCAGTAGGTCTGGCAAGACTGAAGTGCAAGAAATGTTAATGGTTATAAAATTGTACTTGAAAACCTAGAGTTATAATTTCTGATTGCTTAATCCTTCAATAGCTCCTGAAGAAATCTTCTGCCTCACTGAAATTGAGAAGTGTGAAGACAATAATGAAGGTAGGTTGTGCTTTCTCAGAGGAGCTGTGGTGAAGGCTAAGATGAAGAGAGTAGAGAGTTTGGTACACATCATTAAGAAGGAATACCACCGAAAGCCTAGACGTGTTAAAGTCCATTACTCCTTAACAACACTATTGCTAAATGTGTGTTTCCGCTCTGAAGGAAGAGAGAGACTATTAGTTTGAGTAGTATGAGTTAAGAATAACAAAAATGTCATATATGAACTATAAAATATTTAGCATAAACATATTAAAGTGAGCACATTCTGTATTTTACTCAGTAATTTGTTAATTTATTTTTCAAAAGACAGGGCTATAATAAGAATTTTGGAACTTATTGATCAAAGGTAATGCAAAGGCTTTCTGTGAGCGTAATTTATTTGACAAAGATGATCCAACCACATAACAAGAAACAACACGACACTACACAACAGAGACATTACAAAACAGCTAACACCAACAACAGCAACACTAGGGCTTATATAGCATAACAAATGGAGGACAGGTGGAACACCCAATAAGCTATGGCTAAGACGTGGCTAAGACACAAATGGCAAAAGGAAAAACAAACAAACATGACAGGGAAACTGTAATAAATTTACAGAGACAGAGAGATATATTTTTTGGAGAGACAAAATAAAACAAAAACCTTGTGCTAGTCATCGTCAGTATCACAGCAATCTGAATATTTGTAAATGTTATCCTGATTTTAAACCAAAGAATAACCTTTAACTCAGGTTTATATAATGTGTAGTCAAAGTAAACTTTATTGTCATCTGTGCTATATACAGTACAGTATACAGAGAGACGAGACGACGAGTCTCATGCTGTTTCGCGTTGACGCCTTTGAGAAGGCTGTTTTGTTTCAAAAGTGTATTGTGCTCTTGAAGATCTATTTTTATTGATATTGTTACAACATAATGAAGGCAAACATTTATCTGAGGACCCCCCATTTGCATTGCACAGTTGGAACTTGCATGCCTGCTATATATATATTTTTTATTTATTTATTTACTTATAATCCCACAAGTGGGAAATTTATTCTCTGCATTTAACCCATCACACATACACACGTGGAGCAGTGGGCTGTCATCAACAGAGGCGCCCGGGGAAGTGGGGACAGTACTTTGCTCAAGGGTACCTCAGTGGTTGGGCTGGGACTTGAACCTGCAACGTTTTGATCCCAGGGGCAATGTCCTAACCACTAGGCCACCACTGAGCATAGAGTGCTACAGAGACACAAAATACAAAACCAAGGACAAAGCTATAGGCAGCTTGAAGAACTATCTTGTTGAAGGTTATTGTCGTTGCAGTAGGGCTGTACATTCTCATATCAGTGCACTGTGTGCAAATACATAGGTACTATTACAATCTGACCACTTGCTACCTTGTCTATCAAGTGTCATAATGTTTGATGTTTTTTTTCACACTCTCCCTATGAAAGGGAGGGTGTTCCCGTTCCTTCTGCCTTCCTCTTTGAAACATTTCTCCAACATATCCTATTTTTGCAAAAACAGGAAAGGGGAAAGATTTAAAGTACCAGATGTAGGCCTAATCAGAACTGACGGCCAAAGAGAGAGCCTGGCACACAGGATGTCTTTGAGTGTGTGTGTGATAATAATAATAATAAAAATAGAGTAATGTAAGCTCAATTTTAAATACAATAAAGTACAATACATTATTAAACTCATATTGAATTAACTCAATTTGAGGTTCCCAAAACTAGTGGGACAATCCCTGATCACAGATCTGTTCTGTGAAAAAAGCCGATTTTGTAAAGTAATTGATATATTGTGGGCTGTTTAATAGAACACAGATTTGGTTCCAGATTTCCTCTCCAGACCTCCAGTTGTTGCATGGATGTGTGAAACTTCAGCAGCATCTGATTGAGTGTAAGGAAGGACTGATTGATGCCAAACCAGAGATTTGTTGGCAACTACAAGTAACACTGGGCTTCCATGAGGAGAGGCCTGGAAATGGTTAAGCCAATAAATTGACAAATAAAGTCAGAGTTTACTGTGTTAGTTACTTTAAATTTAATTTTTTTGTTGGAGAAAAAATATGATTTTCACAGGCCTTAAAACTTTTGCACAAAATTGTACATACAAACATTTGCACAGGCTCATTAAAATTGGACAACACAAGATTGGAAAAACATTGCCTGGTCTGATACGAGTTTTGATTTCAGCTGTGACATTCAGATGGTTGGATTTAGCGCAAACCACATGGAAGCATGGATCCATCCTGCCTTGTGTCAACAGTTCATGCTGGTGGTGGTATAATGGTGTGGGGGACATTTTCTAGGCACATGTTGGGCCCCTTAGTACTAACTGAGCATCGTTTAAACACCTGGGTATTGTTGCTGACCATGTCCATCCCTTTATGACAATGGTGTAGCTGTCTTCTGGTGGCTACTTCCAGCAGGATTATGTACCATATCACAAAGCTCAGATCATCTGTTTTTTAAACATGACAATTAATTCACTGTACTCCAGTGGCCTCCACAATCACCAGATCTCAGTCCAGTAGAGCATCTTTAGGATGTGGTGGATTGGCATCATGGATGTGCAGCCAACCAATCTGCAGCAACTGCGTGACGCTATCATATCAATAATGACCAAAATCTCAAAGGAATGTTTCCAACACCTTTGGAATCATTACCACAAAAAATAAGGCAAGTCTAAAATGGGGTTCAACCTGGTACTAGCAAGGTGTGCCTAATCAAGTTGTCAGTGAGTGTATAAATACTCAGATGGTTAGATGGTTGCTACTATTAGAGCATCATTTTCTTTTACAATGACGTTAATATGTTGTTTTTTTTATTTATTCCAAGGACTCTCAAATGCAATTGTCCAGTGGTTTACTTTGGACAGAAAAGCACAGAATCTACCGATCTACTTATAAATTGTTTTAAGGAATGTACATTTAAATCACATATGTGGGTGCTGGAATAAGATCATCAGACCAGTGTGACTGAGGAGAAGGAGGAGAAGGAGGAGGAGGAGGAGGAGGAGGAGGAGGAGGAGGAGTTCCTTGGGCAAATATATTAGAGCGCACCAAGGAATGTGGTCTTCAGACAAATTCCTGCCATGGTTCCTACAATTCTACTGCTGCAAACAGGTTGCTGAGATGAAGACGCTGTCCATGTAGTGGCTGGAGTACTTCTGTCAGGTGAGAATTGTTTATCCTCTCAATGCTGCTCTCAGCTAAAATCATTTAATTGTTGCTCACTGCAGCTGCTGTCCAGCAAGTAGTTCTGAAAATGACACAGAGATCGATGGACACTGGTTGCTTGGCAAAGGCAGTTGGGTGTAAACATTTGTAGAATAGAAACTGAAGAGAGAAAACCTGTTAAGTGAAGTGTTTGTAATCCTGTCTGTGTATCATAAGCCAGTGACAAAAAGGTAGAAATATTGGCAACTCTGTTGTCAATTCTGACATAATTCTCAATGTCTAATTCATGGCTTCATAAGCACTGTGCTGGAAGCAGCTCATAGAACATTGAATGCTATATAACTAAACATCAGAGGTTTATTTCTCACATGCTGTTCTGTTTAGAACATATTATGATAAACAGAAAATCTAAACACAAACTCACAGTGAACTTTTACTGGTTAGAGGACGAATTTCACATTTACTTGATAGGTTTGATTAGTACTATTGATTTTCAAGGTCATTTGACTGCAGCCGCTGTTCTTTTACACACCATGAGCATTTCTTGACAGATCAATAGAAATGCTCCAGAATTATATGCAGTAAAATATTGTTACATTAATTTATATAGAAGTTTGTAGCACCTTATACCTTTTTGTTTTGTCATAACAGAGATAAATTCAAAATATCAGCAATCATAACTATGTCTGTTCATCTGCCTTTCCATCCATCCAATCACCCATCCACCCATCGTTATTCAAAAATATTCAAATATATTTGATTCACACAGAGCTCAAATGTCTTTGGCTGTAGCTAATGTTTTCAATATTACTGACATGCTTTATTTTCTATATTATTTATTGTTTAATAAATAGTTTTTCATAATTGTTTTTTTTATTTTCATTTTTGTAATTGTTGTAAAAAGAAAGCCATGAGATTGTATTTCTAAGAACCTTACTAAACTTAACACAAAGTTTTTTTTATATAATCAATTTATCATTTGATGAAATGTTTCATTCACATCTGTGTTTGATCATGTTAGTTCAGTAGGTACATGTTTTATCTGAAAATGATGCAGAGTCAAATTTTAAAACAGATGTACATGATAATGTCTGGGCAATGTCAGAAGATGTCACTCAAATATCCCTGAAAAATCCTGCAAAACAGCCATATATTTTATGATGATTTCAGGATGTCTGCTGATAATGTGATTTAACTATTAATGTAAAGATCTTATACATGTTAAATATTATTCCATTTATTTAGAAAATGACTTCCACTGATTTTGATTGCGGCTAAATTTAATAGTGTTGATATGCTGTAGAATCTGAAAGGGTTCTAATGAATAAAAACCTGATAACACCCATTCTGAAAGAGGTTTGCTGTCCTGTAGAGGACACATTATAGGACAGTTGTATTACTGTAAAGGACATATTAGAGGACAGGTTCATTATTTTAGTGGACATAGTTCTGAGAAGTGTTGAAAAGCCGACTGTTGACATTCAAACACTTGAACCTGAACTGATAAGTATATGATGTGTATTCTATCCCTGTGTCTCTCCAAGGGGCTTTATAAGAGAGCAGCAGTTCAGGCCAAAGCCACTGTCTCAACAAAGGTCCTGTGGTGTTTGCATTGAAGCTGCCTGGAGGAGGCCTGGTTTGATATTGGAGGCTTTATTTACTGCACGGCTGCACAAGATGTAATGGGGGCGCCTCTAAAAGTGGTGAGAAAAATAAAGGCTCCACCTCTTTCCCTGTAATTAGAGTAATTTAACATCAGAGCCACTGACTCAGTACCGCCTGGGTCCTCACTAGGCTCTGTGCAGAGGGAGATATGGTGTTTTAATCAATAAAACTCTTCAAGCACTTTCAAACACTTATTTTCCTAAAATGAACATCTTTCATATTGATTACTGATGATCATACTGATGATGGTCTGAAAATTCAACATGTACTTCACCACCAATTATTCCTGCTATTAAGAATAACAATGTTGTAAAACAAGATTTATGCTACAAACATTAATTTGCTTTTCCTGTATTAGAATGATTTGTACAGTAGTGAGTTATGAGTTAATTTAATAGTAAATAAATAATCAAACAATCAATCAAACAATCAACCAATCAATCAAATAATTCTTCGGTCTGTGGTATTGGACAAGTTGTTTTCATTTATTAATACTATTCTCCTTGCGGCTGTTTTATGTGAAACTCAAGTAAACATTTGGTAATCATTTATTTTAGGAGTAATACAGCCTTCCTTGGTTAATGGGTAAGGGAAACGTGGTGGAGGGTTTTTGAAGTCATTTAGTCTTTTAAATCCAACATGTAATTCATCACCAATAGCAGTATATCTGTTAATATGTATAAAATAATGTTGTAAAACAAGATTTAAAATGCTTTTCATAAAGTTATTTGTACAGTCATGAGTTACCAGTCAATTTAATAGTAAATTAAAAAATTAAAAATAAACAAACAAACAATATAGGCACCTGGGGGTTAAGCAATCTGAGTGTTTGATGTCATCACCAGCATTCCCATCATTTCCATGGTTCTGTCATATTGCATATGGGAAATCATATCAGCCCCAGGGAATACCAAGCTCACTGATTAATTACATATTTATTTTAACTGGTCTTTTAACTTGTAATGTTAACTATTTTCCATTGTCATTCCATTCCATGGTATTTTTAATGCTTTTAAATCCATGTTATCAAGGCTGACAATTCTTCATCCATCTCAGACAAAAACAGAGTATTTAAATCAAAAGATAATTCTTTGAAGTCTGACGCTCTAAACTATGCACAAATTAATAATGATAGATTCTCAGTTATTAATCCCTGAAGGCTATTTATGGTAAAGCCCTCTAAAGAGGTTTTTATAGTTTGTGTGAAGAGACGTGTGATGGGTTAATTGCAGAGGTCACATTTCGTTGCGATGCACTTTATGGGTTATTGAGTGTGTTCACAGTGACAAAAGGTCACTTTCACTCTTTTAAAATAACATTTTGTAAGGATTTATTTGGTAGTCTGAGTAATATACCATGTCTGCCTGGTTATTAGTGAAGGGAAAAGTGTTTTTGAAGTGATTTAAAGTCATTTAAATCCAGGAAATGCAGAATTATACAGAAGGTGAAACAATGTGAAAAACCCACACAATCAACCAATCAATCAATCAATCAATCAATCAATCAATCAATCAATCAATCAATCAATCAATCAAATAAATAAAAACAAAATAATTCATATATGCAAAGCTTCTTGGTTATATTACTAGTACAGCACATACAAATATGGCCCAAAACACTATATACCAAATATACCATACACATATACCAAAACATACTGAAAATATATCCTTGGGAATAAAAAAATACAGAAACCTTTTGTATACATTTAGTTCAAAGTTATTCCACTTTCTCTTTTTAATCCAATCATTGGTGTGTTTTCTAATGTGTTGCAAGGTCCACCTCCTTTTTTGCAAAGAGACCTTTAAAAACTTTATTATGTGATGCAGAATTCATAGCTGAATATTTGACTGCAAGCTGCCCAGACCCCCAAACCACAATATTTACACCACCATGCTTCACAGAGTGAGGTTCACCTCCTGACAAGCTGAGCCTTTGGTCTAGACTGCACACGTGTGCTGTTAAAAAATACCCTCTGTTCTATGTCTATATGTTCTTTGACAAACTGTAGTCTTGCTCTAGTGTTCTTTTTGGAGAGCAACGGTTTTCCTGACAATGCAGGTCAAATCTGAAGAGGGATATGCTTTCATACAAGCAGCTCCACAATATCCTTAGCCCTTAGAGAGTTATTCAGATCTTGGCTTGATGACAATTTCCACTTCAGTAGCAACGAAAACACCAAAACTTAGATGTCAGGTTTAAATAAAACAGGTTAGCTCTGCAGGAAGCTCTCATCAGTGGCGTCTAATCTGGAACACATTTTTCTACCTAAATGTGTGATATATCTAAGGTGTGACTTACTTTTACATTTGACTGATCTGAAAATTTGCTTGTTCAAATTCCACAATTTCCAAATGTATATTTTCACATGGCTGTATGTATTATGGCATTGCTTCTACTTATAATTACTAATTACTATGCATAATATGTTTTCCATTCTGCATTTATGGCCATATTACATTTCTGTAGTAGTTGATTCTGAGCTGGAGATACATTGGAAATAATGAACATTAAAATGAAGTGTTAATATCATTCATATGATTACTTACTCATTACTTCTGGGTGTTCTCAGAAAGACATTGTCAATTAAATCATGTAACTATGGCAGCCAGTGTCATTTTGTGTAAGCATTAGAATGAAGCATTTTCTTTTATTGAATGATGATTTTTTTACAGAGTAGTGACTAAGCTGCTACATTCTTTTACTGGCTGTATAATTACTTGTGTTTCTCTTTTCCTCCTATTCAATAAGGTTAAGCCTTTTTTTCACTCTATTGTTTTCTTTGTTCTTTACCACAGATGTGCAAGGACATGACAATCAGCCTAACTACTGATAGCTCTTCATCTTAAAACCTTTGGATGGATTGTTAGGATCTCAGATAAAAGATGAACGCATCTGAGTGGCCTCCTTCACTCACAAACTTCTCAGTTGCATTTATTAATCACAGTGAGGAGTCTGCCTGGGGCAAACCAGGTGTTTCAGGAACCTGTGAACAGGTTCACATTGCTCCAGAGGTTTTTCTCACATTGGGCCTGGTGAGCCTGCTGGAGAACATCCTTGTTATCCTCGCCATCGTGAAGAACAAGAATCTTCACTCTCCCATGTATTTTTTTGTCTGCAGTCTTGCTGTGGCAGACATGTTGGTGAGTGTCTCCAATGCATGGGAGACTATAGTGATCCACCTTCTGGCCAACAGAAGGTTAGTAGTGGAAGACCACTTCATCCGCCAGATGGATAACATGTTCGATTCTCTGATCTGTATTTCTGTGGTGGCATCTATGTGCAGCCTGCTGGCCATTGCCGTCGACCGCTATATAACCATCTTCTATGCACTACGCTATCACAACATTATGACTGTGAGGCGAGCAGGGCTGATCATTGGTAGCATCTGGAGCTTCTGCACCGGCTGTGGAATCATCTTCATTATCTACTCTGACACCACACCAGTGGTGGTGTGTCTGGTGGCCATGTTCTTCACAATGCTGCTGCTAATGGCTTCCCTGTATAGCCACATGTTCCTGCTGGCACGCTCCCATGTCAGGCGCATGGCATCGCTGCCCGGTTACAATGCCTCCATCCAGCAGTGGGCCAGCATGAAGGGGGCAATCACCCTCACAATCCTGTTGGGCATCTTCATTGTGTGCTGGGCACCATTCTTCCTTCATCTTATTCTCATGATCTCCTGCCCAAGGAATTTATACTGCATCTGTTTCATGTCCCACTTCAACATGTACCTTATCCTGATAATGTGTAACTCTGTGATAGATCCACTGATCTATGCGCTGAGGAGCCAGGAGATGAGGAAGACCTTTAAGGAGATCATATGCTGCTACAACTTGCGCAGCTTCTATATCTTCTCCAGTAAATACTGAATAACACTCTGAAAGTTACTGATGCTAAAAACAGTGGAAGATTAACTAAAGGGAATTTTTGAAATATTATTATTATAAATTCCTTTTTTCTTTTACATTTTGGCGAGTTGTCTTTGTTACTGTGCTTTTAATACAGTTATATGTAAATGACCTCTAATCTGACAGGTTGCCTTGTATTTTGGCTCATTTTTAACACACCTTCAAACTTTAAGGTGAATAGGGAAGATTCTGTACTACTGTAGTGATTTCAAAACACAAAAAACAGCTTAGTTTACAAATATGTGGATTTTATAAAGTGTGCTATATTTATCCACTTGCTATTTAAAAAGTGGCAAGGTATAATGCTTTTCCATGATATAGGCTCTTTGAAATGAAACATCATCAATATTGTTGAGTGAATGCCTATAATCAATGAAGGTAAACAGCCTTCAGTGTGCTCTGTATGCATTTAACATTTCAATTGATTTGTGCAACAGCCAGTAAAGTATGCACTGTGATAGTTGACAATACTAATGGACACTTCAACACATTTAAGAACCTTGCAGGATGCCTTAATACATTCACCATTAGATGGGTGAATTAATACATAGACAAAGATTTGACGTGGGCCTCTTCAAATGTTTTATCTTAATTTATTATTATTATTATTATTATTATTATTATTATTATTATTATTATTATTATTATTATTATTATTATTATTATTGTGGTGGTGGTTGCGCCCTTGTGCACACGACACCAAGTGGACTTTGTTGACAGGTAGTGCGCTCTTTCCTCAACTGTATTTTAGCACTGAGCAGCTCTACTTAATCCCCAAACAGTCAAGGACGTTTAAAAGTAAAGTAAACTAAGAAGACTGTCTGTGATAATGTCAGCTCATTTCCGCCTGTAGGCTGGAGCGCTGCTCTGGATTAAAGTATGGTTTGCTAGCACTAACTAGCTAATTTAGTATGTTTATTTACTTAATTAAACACACAAAAGTGTGTATATTGAAATATTTTCTTAAGTGTCTGAGTGACACCTGCACATCACTCACATGGTTCCTCATGGTTTATATGTCCGGGTTTAAGCTTACGGCTACTCCAAATTTTTTCTCATCCCTGTCTAACTACACTCATCTGATAATGGATCTGTGGGTAAAAGCAAGACTTAAGTGAGTGTAAATTGTTTTTACACAGAAAATCAGAAACTTCTCAGTCAACCAGCTCAGCCCCTACAGTTAAATAAGTGCCTGTAATCAGGCATGTTGCTGCTGTTGATAAACCTTTTCATAAATAAAAAAAGGTAATTAAGACAAATATATCAGTTACAGCACAGTGAAGCTACTGTGTTATAAAAGTAAATAGTTCAGCAAGTAAATATTGTAATCTGAAAGATGTTCATACCAAGTAACTGCTCTCACCTAATATAATAGAGCTAATAACTAATATAAAATGCTCATGGTGGGTTAAGTGGAGGGCAAAGCAGAAATGAAACCTGCCGTCTGGATTCATGTTTGTAAAACATACTGGGTGAACTAAGGAATGGATGAAATCAGCAGCTGATTAACCATCTGTAAGATTACACTCACTACTGACTAAAATGCCAAAGCTCTCCCCTTCTTACTTCCAAATGTATGGTATATTTGATGTGCTGTTTTTTAGCAAACAGATTGGACGATTTTACTCATCTTCATAACATTTCTAACTGATTTGGGACAATTTTCATTGTCTTGTTTCTTTTTATCAAACTAAATGAACTATGTGTAACTGGTTAGATCTGTATTATATTAACTGATCTTCAAATAGTATTGTTTGATACTAAGGAAGTGTTACTATTTGTATTTGTGTATACTATATGTATGTGTGCTGTGATGTGGCTTTTTTATTTTAATGTAAAGAAGGGAAATTTCTCTTTTACATTTGTAAGTAAATATGTATAGATGTTTGGTAAATATAACAATGCTTAGTGTTCTTCAAACATGATGCAGATACCTGTACTTTAAAAAGAGGGATTGGGTTTTCATGTGTATTTGGGACATGTGAAGTCATCCCCAACCAAATACTAGTTCATATTATACAGTGCTTTGTGATGTGTTACTTACTTGTTACTTGTTATTTAATGATGCAGTTTTGTTCTGGTACAGTGACTGGAGTACTGTATGTAATGAATTAAAAATAATCATCAAGCACAACCAGAGGCATCTTGACTACAATTACTATTGCTATAAAACAAACTAAGATTTGACATCATTGCTTATCATAGATGTTTAGATATTCAGCAGCTTTGAACATGCACTGTGTATGAGTAGACACATGGCTGAATGTAGCTGCTATGAGCAATTCTATGTTTGGTATTCATAAGAACATGAAAACAGGAGGAGGCCTGGCATGTAAAATCATTATGCTGAAATATATGTTTGTTGTTTTTTCCTATCAGAATTGTTATTTAGTTTGAATTTGTTGAACGATCTGAACTGTTTTATAGCTGTAGTGTTATTTTTTTACTTGCATAATTTGTTTTCCGACCATTATCTGCTCTGGTCTAAAAGTGAATAAAACATTGTGTGACATTTCAAAAATTGAAGCCATTCAGTCTGAAGTCTTTTTATTTGTGATTCACATTACAGAGTTGTCAATTAACACTGTAATTAAGTGTTTTTGGCAAGTGAAAATATCTTAAATCTAGTCAATTACATAAAATGTTGCATTACTGAAATTCTTGTGGAAATATTGACATGGAATTGTTTTATATATGATTGTAAGATTATCTTGTTTTAGTAATGTTCCTGTTTTGTTTTTTTTAAGAAATTTTTGAAAATAACTAGCTTTTGCTTGAAAACTACAAGTAATGCTTGAGTGAATGTAATAAACATTTAATCAATGACTGTTTGGCCTATGCTCTTTGTAATGCATTTGAAATGCCACATTCACATGCATCTCTGATGGAGTCCTGAGCTCGTGTAGAGCAGAGGAACATTTTTCTGAAGGTGTTTCGTAGCTCAGCACTGCGGAAGGCATAAATGGCCGGATCGACCACAGCATGACTCATCAGCAGCACCACATGCAGCTGGAAGAGTGAGCGGTAGCACTCACAATACGGGTTTTCCGGACATATCATAATAATCAACAGGTGGAAGGAGAAAGGAGCCCAGCAGACCACAAACACACCAAGCAGGATGGTGAGTGTGAGCGCCCCTCTCAGGCCACTCTGCCTATTGTGTCCAGCAGCGCCTGGCATAGATGCAATCCTACTGGCATGGTACCGTGCCAGCAGGAACATATGTACATAGAGCAGCAGGATGAAGAGCAAGTCTGTGAAGAAGACCACAATGAAGAATATCTTGACCGCTGCAGCTTCAAAGAACCCAACCATGAGTGCCCCACTGATCCCACAGAGGGCCCAGATGGTGGCCAAGATGCCCAATGTACGACGCACGGTCATGAGTGTATGGTATCGTAATGCATGGAATATGGTGATGTAGCGATCCACAGCAATTGCTAAGAAGCTGAAGATGGAGCCTACAAATGACATGCAGAGCAGCGTGTCCATCACATTGTCTATTCTGAGCTCAGATGCTCCCTGTGAGTTGAGATGTCCAGTGTCTCTAAAAACTAACATGATGTTTTCCCAGGTCTTGGAGAGGCTTGAGATTGTGTTGAAAGCTGCAAGGCTGCAGATGAAGCAGTACATGGGCGAGTGCAAGTTCTTGTTATGAATCACTGCCACCACAACCAGAAGATTTTCACTCAAGCTCACAAAGCCAATGACCATAAAGATTTCAATAGGAATCAAAATCTCAGGACAGTCTGTGACCAGAGAAGCACTTGAGTTGTTGCTCATGATGAAGAGCCGGGTGAAGAAGCACAGTGGGTTTCCAGGTAGTCTGAACTGTTTTCTGGTGAATACTCTTCACAGCAGCAGGTTTCCTGAAGTAAGAAACAAGTAAGAATGGGGTGTTACACTTTTGCAAAATAGACTTTCTCTTTACTCAAGTTTAACCCTTGTTGATATTAATAGACCAACTGAGTCAGACTTTCCTTTTTTAGTCTGATAATGTACATTTTGTTCCATGTGATTAGAAATAATACTCATTGGGATCTGAAGATCCATGACATTTAAGAGTGTAGGTGATACATGTTCTTTAGAGGATGAACACTGGGTTAAGCTTTCAGGTAGATCTAGTCTTTCATTCCTCAGAACATTCCCAAAGAAATTTAATTAAATGGACAAACTGAAAAGTCCAAATTTATAGCTGAAAATAATCACATAGGATTGTATGAGAGCATAATGACCATCGTCAAGTAGTTGCCATCCACCATTTTCAACACTGTAGCCTTGGACCATCATAATATGAGCAAAGGAAGTTAAATAATCAGCAAGCATGGCATTTAAAGTTCATCAGCAAGCATGGCATTTAAAGTTGAAGCATGTTGCTGAATTTAGCTTCTAGCTAATATTAAAACTTATAAAGATAATGAAATTTTAGCATGGCTCATGGTCGTGTGAGTCTCCTGACCCCAACCATCTTTTCTGGCTCCCCCACATGCTAACAATAACACAATAAATGAACAAATAAAACTAAATAAATAAGAAATACTTCCCCTTTAGTAAACATTTGTTTCTTTTTTAATTAAAAAATAAACAAAATAGTTAGAATTAGTTTGTAATATTATCTGCTTATATCGTAAATGTTTGTGCTACTTTTGTGATATTTGCATGCTTTAAAACAAACCTGGATTATGATTTATCCATTGCTTTCAGGACAAGACGAGTGTAAAATGTGAAAAATAGTTCTACAAAACAAAAAATCTGTGGGACTATGGGTAAACACTAACATGCTGTCTAAAACAACTCATTTATCAGGAACAATATCCCATGAGTCAATAATATAAAACCAGTTGGCCTGAGAACAGATAACAAATCAAATCAAATTCAAATTTTATTTGTCACATACAAATAGACATTTATTTAGTCATAAATATTCAATGTCTATTTACTCAGCTAATGTTTGTTTGTTTGTGCATTGAATTGTCACTATATGAGCCCCTTGTAATCTTAGGCCCCTAAAACCTTTAAGAAGCTTGTTGTGGACTGACCTTGTTAATAATCCTTTCCTGGGTTCAAGAATGTAACAAAAACCAAACGCACACACAGTAAAACTAAACCTATAAGGAACAGCCATGTTTGTGGCTTTAAGCTAAGGATTTGAGAAATAAATTGATTACCGAAGCGTTCTGTTTCACTGTCTTACCAGTCAGTCTGCACACTTGTCACTGAATAGATGCTCTAGAAATAGTTTGAAGGTAGAAGGCATTTCTGTATAATATACATTATATGATCATTCAAGCAAGAAAAGGAATATACAAGGCATCACAAATCTCACAAGCCTAGAAATAGCATTCTCTGCCAAGGTAAAGATCCACAGCTCTGCAATTCATTATCGAGTGCTGGCAGAAGCCAGTGCTCACCCAGAGAACTGCCAAGGCAAGAGTGACACAGGGAGAAGGCCTCTTGCAGCTAGAAAAGAAAGGATCAAAGGAAGCATGAGATGAAAGAAGAAGTGTTTGTCAGAGAGCATGTCATTAGTTACAGCAATGTATTGCAGTGTTTACTGAGCCACTCGTGCTGGCCCTGGGCTACTGGGTGCAAGAGGATGTCTAATGGGTCTTGTGGGGAACTCCATGGATATTTCTAAGAAGCGCCTTATGAACTTGCCATATCTTGCACCAAGCATGACAATCTTTTTCATTTACAAAAGAACACAAAGAACACTCAGCATCAAAAAGAGATGGTATAATGATCAAAGAACGTTTGACAGCAGAACATCAACACCATATCAAATCAATTATACACTAAGGAAAATATGGAAGAAAAAAATACTTGAACATTTTCAAGATGGTCATGACTGCTGATATTAAAGACATTTTGTTTTATTATGTTTTTTACTTTACATCATTATTTAAGTCCTGTAAACAGTAGGGTGATTACTTATTAATTAATTAATTAATTAATTTTACTATTAATTAAATTCAGTAAGTCCTCTGAAACTAATTTAATGTTTAGTATTATTACAGTGTGGAATGGAAGTACAAACCCACTGAAGGGTTAACCTCATTATTTTTTGTGTCAACACTTCTCATCTTATACTAAGTCCAGCTGTGGTGTGAATTTGATTAAACCAATAGTGCATAAATTGATCAATTCCAACAAAGACGTGGCATAATTAAAGACTATCATGCAGGGACAGATTCTGGAGGAGCCTTCACTGACATTTAAGCTTCCCCTGTTGCTAAAGTCTCCTGTATATATGCGATAGGAAATTATCATTCTCTGCTCAAAACAACCTTTGTTAGTACAGCCTACCCAGTTTGACTGCCAGTGTATAGTCATGATGGCAACATAATGCACAATCATTTCAAATAATTAAAGGTTACAGTACACAAAACTTATACATAGGACTATGGTCAAATGATAATACAAGCTCGGCTAAAGTGTACTAAAACAAAGGTTTGTTAAACAAGAAAGTTATAAACATAGAAAACTTACCTTCTTATAACGTCAGTAGTTTAGGAAAAGTTTGCTGTAAGGAAACTTTGAGGACAGTCAGCTGTAGTTCTTCAGTTATGTGAGCACTAGTAGTGGAATTGTCTTTTTGCTTTCAGTCATAGGAGGGGTAGTGAAAAGGACATGGTCTGTGTTTTTGTGTCCTTGAGTTGGCAAAGCGCTGTACATTCTTTATGATTATGTTTCTTTACCCTTGGATGAATTGAAATTCAAGGCCTTGTACTCAGCAGAGAGTTTACAACACAAAGTAAGTATAAAATCTTTGGAGTTTGTCTGATGATGTCATTTTAAAAATGTCTAGATCAGTCTGTAAAGATATTTACACTTTTGTCTTATTTCACTTGACTGTGCGCTATGCAATATTCTTATGAAGACATCCACTGTGGTTCCAAGGTCGATACCCCAGCTTAGTAGAGCTGCTAAATAGTAAATATTAACTTCATTATTGTGTTCTCCTGATCACTTAACTTTGGAGAAAAGTGCTGAGGCAAGTCTTGAACAGCTGTCTTAAAATTCATAGATATTTAAAGCAACAACATTTCAGCTAAATCTTTGCATATTATTTTAAACGAGGTATTCAGTAGTTTGAAAATCTAAACGCATTAAACTGGTTGTTAAATTATTTAATACATTGAATAATGCTAATAAGTTCTTTATATGGTACAAACTCAGTTCTTTTATTATTATTATTATTATTATTATTATTATTATTATTATTATTATTATTATTATTATTATTATATTATTTCACATACTGTGGAAAAAAAAGATAACCTATACCAGGATTTTTGCACATTTGTTTGTATGTTTAATGTAATTTATTATCATTTTAAAAATAAAGCAAATAAAACATGATTGTAGATTTAAATTTGCAGGTGTGTGCTCTCTATAGATAATGTACATGTATTTTCCCTTTGAAAAACAACACAACACACAACCACTTTATTAAGTATTATTACCTAATAAAGTTACCTATACCTAATTATTACTCAATTGTATGAAAATCTAAGGAAACCACAGCTAAACCGAGCTAGTAAGCCACACTTGTTTTGTGTAATATTGTACTGAGCATTCATAGCATACACTGCAAGTGTAGAGTAGGTCCATGTGATTTTCTGTTTCACTGAGGGAGATTTGCAGAGGTGATTTTCTGTAATGGTCACGTCAATATGGTCTTGAAAAATATCAATATGGCTTTGAAAACAAATAAGGAAAAGGAAGTGCATCCATGTGCAAAAATCCCCTTTTCAGTCCTTTTAGTGGATTAAGGACCAAAAGAAGCACTGGTACATTAACGCTTAACAGCATTTTTTAATTAAATAACCATGCTCTTCAAATGGCTGCAACATCCATTTCCTTTTGGTTTTCCATGTGTACATTCTGACCATGCCTTAGCAATACATTATGTCCCATAGAACAATTAAACTAATGACATATGCTGTGTGTAGGATATTCAATAGACCTTGATAGCTCCTCTAACATTTCTAACATTGTAAAGGGTTCTGGCATTCATTTCAAGCTTGGAGTGATGTTTTTGTTTGTTTCTCTGAAGGTGAGATTGAAATGTGAATATGTCTTTCTCTGAATACAGCTGGGTTTCACTGTCCTTGGCAGTTGCTAACAAATACTGGCAAGATTGTGCTTAATAGAATGTTAGCGTTTGTAGGAATAAGGAGTTCCATGTAGAAATATCTATACAGATCCCCATAAAAAATGATGAAGGGATTTATTTTTTTCATCCATCTGTTGAAGTGATGCAATCTTGAATGTCGTTGTTGGCAAAAGTAACTGGTGTGACCCCCTTGGCTTCATACAAACATTTCCTGTAGCTGTTGCTCAGTCTTGCACATTGACTCAGAGATCAGTGATGCTGGTTGTTTTTCTTGCATAAATTTCCATGCAGGTTCTACCTTATCTCTTTTGGAGTTGTGGTCTCTGATCCAAGTGAAATGGAAAATTTTCTTTGCTACAATCATTTTTTGGTAGACTGACATATTCTTTTAGATGTCCTTTAGCTTGTTCATGTTGGTCTTCAGGAAACTTTGCGTAGACATGGTGTTTTTGGTCTTTAAGTGGACATAAGAATGCTGACAAGAGGTTCTTATTATTTATGTGTTTATTTGTTCGTTATTTATACTGTGGCACAAAAAGTATTTGAACTCTTTGGAATTCCATGGTTTTCTGCATTAATTTATCATAAAATGTGATCTGATCTTCATCTAAGTCAAAAGTATTGACAAATATAATGTGCCTAAAATTATAACACTTCTTTTTTATGCTTATTGAGAACAACCATAAACAATTCATATTGCTAGTGGAAAAAGTACAGTACAGGTCAAAGGTTTGGACACACCTTCTCATTCAATGTGTTTTCTTTATTTTCATGACCATTGGCATGACATTGGTAGATTCTCACTGAAGACATCAAAATGAACACATGTGGAGTTATTTACTTAACAAAAAAAGGTTAAATAACTGAAAACATGTTTTATATTCTAGTTTCTTCAAAATCGCCACCCTTTGCTCTGATTACTGCTTTGCACACTCTTGGCATTCTCTCGATGAGCTTCAAGAAGTAGTCACCTGAAATGGTTTCCACTTCACAGGTGCCTTATCAGGGTTAATTAATGGGATTTCTTGCTTTATCAATGGGGTTGGGACCATCAGTTGTGTTGTGCAGAGGTCTGACAGCCCTATTGGACAACTGTTAAAAGTCATATTATGGCAAGAACCAATGAGCTAACTAAAAAAAAACGAGTGGCCATCATTACTTTATGGGCAGTGGTGGCCTAGTGGTTAGGACTTTGTCCTGCAGCGACATGCCATCCCATCCGGTTTGCGTTTAGTTGGACGATCATTTATTTTTCAACAGGACAATGACCTCAAACACACCTCCAGGCTGTG
>JBBIGC010142076.1:0-20348 GCA_037576955.1 Lepidarchus adonis | reverse complement strand
CAAAAAGGGAAGGGTGTTGGGGGGCCAGGGGAAGGCCCCCCCCCCCCCCCCCCCCCCTCCAGAGCAGTGCAGCGAGCTCATAAAGACTCTGTCCATTATCTAGAACAACGTGGAGCTCAGTGTGAAAGATGTTCCACCCTCAGCTCCTGTGCTGTTGGCAGCAGAATCGTTTCAGAAGTTATTTTATAAAAGCACAGTAACGTGAACACTGAGTACATGTGTAATAATGCTGTTCTCAGTGTTAAACTAATTACTACACTATGGAGTTTACTTTATATACAGCACTGTGCAAAAGTCTTAGCCTTAGTCTTAGTCTTAGTCTTTATACACACAAAATCATTTAAATTTAAATATTTTTTTGTTTGTTGGCATTTATTTTAATGAGAACTGTGTTTTTGCTGCAGAAAGATTTTCACTGCTGAGAGAAATGGGAATAAAACTTTATATATGAGAATAATGCTTAAAATATGTCTGTACTGTTTAAACTCTTTCATTTCTAAACATATTTCCTCAAAAAGAAATGATGTCACTTTTCTAGAGTTGTCTTCCTTTGTGCTGCAGTGTTCACATCATCAACACATGGAAATCATCTTCCCCTTAAAGCTTGTCTGAGTGCAGATCAGACAGAGCTTAGACCTTCACGTGACACGCTCAGACACGACCAATCACTACTCCTCCTGCGTTCACTGCTTCCAAACTAAATATTAAAACTGTAATTGTAAATTACAGTAACACAGTAAACACTGACTGTGTGAAGGTGTTGGCTTCACCATTTCCAGGTCTCTCCTCATGGAAGCCCAATGTAGTCGCCATCAAATCCCCAATTCGGCCTCAATCAGTCCTTCCTTCCAGGTTCTACTGGATTTTCACGTCCATCCAATGGCTGGAGGAGAAACCTACTACTTTAAACCTGTACATATGTATATTATATTATTTATTGTTAAGTCAGAGCTTAAAAAGACAAGAAAGTACTAAAATTACACGAATAAATACAAGCATTAATGTTTCTGTGCGAGATAACATAGAAAAGCTGGTTTGGGCTCAATCAATCTTTTATTAGATGATCAGGTGCTGATGGTGGAGCTCCATGCAATGGTTAAAAGCATGGAGGAGAAACCTGGAGCCTAACCAGTGTTCTTCTTACCAGCTTACACAACATCAACTACTGTTTACACACAACAGCATATCTAGATCTGCTTTACTGCTCTACAGTCTGTTGATTGAGGGCATTCAGATTTTCACTATACGGTTATTATGACAAAAAAAATCATGTTTTTATATATGAATTAGACATGACACAATATATTGACCATAATGGTGATTAAAAAAAAAAAAAGTAAAATGTTGATATTGTGTTTTTAATACACATTAATTGTATGTAATTATATGGTTCACACTCCAACAGTAGGTTGGACCTTAAGGTTGCACTACTTCCTTCCCCCGTTTCCATCATCCCTCTGATTTGACTGCGGTACAAAGAGTTAGATAAATGTTATATATGACGTTAAAGCCTTAGTTATGTTATCAAAGTTTCTTTTCACTGTCCATTAACCCTGCGCATGATTTTTTAAACAGTTACTCTCACTGCTGCGAAAGTCTAATTTTAGAGTTTCACACTCCTGTGTGACTGCAGAGCTGCAGAGCTGCTGCTTTAGAGCAGCACATTCACTAACAGCAGTTTGATTGCAGTTGTGATTCAGACACAAACCATTAAAGATTCCACAGTGTTTATGACTTTTGCATTATTTTTATTTCACGTTTACATCACACATTTATGAGTTACCCTCCTAAAATGGCTGAAATGTTTATTAGCTTAACACTGGCTCATTTGCAGCTGTTGCTTTGATGTGGGTCATATGAGCCTGACAATTGCACAGATTAGCAGATTTGTTGTCATTTGTGTGTGTTGTACTTATGGAGCAAGTGTGGAATGTAAAACAGCATAAATAAAAAAAGCTCTGAGTATAAAGATAACTAGTAACAACACAAAGATGGTTTTGAAAATGGATGGGTGGAAAGTTGTATGGTGCTAGGAAAAAATGTAGTCTGAATGTAGAAAAATCAAAGTGGGCCCAAATCTTTTCTGTGAAATAAAGCATGTGACGCTCAGTGGGCATATGTATGCAATCCATCATGCTAAAAACACGGCTAGCTAACAATGTGCATAGATAACAACCTGGCTAACAACAGAGGCCATGCTGATTGTTTTTCTGGTTTTTGTACAAATGTATTTCTAGCTGCTGTAGAGAATTAGCTGAAGTACTCATGGACAATAACCAAACATAAAGCAAAGTTAGATTAGCGTTAAAAATAAGAAGGAATTTACCTTTTTTATCTAATTGTGTTTTAGACAGTGTCATTTTTTCCTGCTTGAGTGAATACCAGGGCGGCTGACTGGTGTGTAACTAAGACGAAACCTTCACTTTTTCTTCATTGAAGCTGAACCAATAAATCTTTTCTTTGTGACCACAAACATGGGTCTTTTATCCACATTTAAGTGTTGCACTCAAAATAATATAGGACAGTTCAGTTGTTTAGAATACATTGTTTTTAGGCATTATTCAAAATGTATCATGTTATGTATTGTTTCGTTGCCCTCATATCGGGATACGATGCCGCTGGTAATGCTAATGCTAAGTGTTAACTAGTTTCTCCTTCTGTGTGTTATGGTGGGGGGTTCGGAAGGGTGCCCCCTGTTGAGTTGTAGTGTGAACTACATAGTTACTGGCACATATTTACAGCATTATCATATGTGACTGTCATTGTGAAGACACCCCATCACACAAAGTCTATATTATTATATCATTTAGTGTTCATTATATTGAACTTTTACTGCTAATCTATCCACTTGATGTACACACATGAAGAAATAATGATCTGGACGGTGATATCTAGCCTTCAGCCATGCTTACAGGCTGTTGCATGCAGTTTTGTTTGTGTGTCTGCATCATTGATGCAGAGGCGATAGTGTTTCTCCAGGAAAGCCAGATAGGTTACCAAACAGCGAAATTACAAACCAGCTCAGGGGTGATTATTTCAGCTTACACCAGGACCACACTAGTCCACATACAAAACACAGGTCCTCTGCTCTTACGGGTGTCATGTGACCCTTTTACATGCTCACGGCTCTGCTGAAGAACGCCTGATCATTTTTTTCAGTCTATCTTGACAAACATCTCCTGAAGGCCTGTGGAAGTGACCTTTCAGCCTGAGAGTGACCATCATGCCAAGGTCATTTCTGGTGAAGAGTAAACGGGCACACAGCTATCACCAACCCCGCAGCTTGGAGGATGACTGCATCCAGCTCCATACACTTCTGTCACAACCATGCACAGGTAGTGTCTATCAGTATTGTTCTTTATTTTCACCCCCATCTGCTCAGTGTCAGTAACATGAAACTAGTGATAACAACATACCAGGCAAAAGCATGCATAATAAAATAAAATTAATTGAATTGAATTGAATTGAATTTAATTTAATTTAAATTATTATTTAGATAATTAAATTGTTTTGAGCCAAACTTTATTGGACTAAATTTCTCCAGGACCGGAGCTGCTCTATTCCGCATTAAAGAACAAAATGAAGGAAAACTCTTCCTCACTCTATACAGTTGTGCTCATAAGTTTACATACCCTAGCAGAATTTATGATTTCTTAACCATTTTTCAGAGAAAATGAATGATAACACAAAAACTTTTCTTTCACTCATGGTTAGTGTTTGACTAAAGTCATTTATAATCAATCACCTGTGTTTACTTTTTAAATCATAATCACAACACAAACTACCCAAATTACCCTTATCAAAAGTTTACACACCCCAGTTCTTAATACTGTGTATCACCCTCTTTAACATCAATGACAGCTTGAAGTTTTTTGTGGAAGTTGTGGATGAGGCTCTTTATCTTCTCAGATGTTAAAGCTGCACATTCTTGCTGCAGAAAGCCTCCAGTTCCTGTAAATACTTGGGCTGTTTTGCATGAACTGCATGTGTGAGGACGTTCCCCAGAGAAGCTCAGTGATATTGAGGTGAGGAGACTGAGATGGCCACTCCAGAACCTTCACTTTATTTTGCTGTAGCCAATGACAGGTTGACTTGTCCTTGTGTTTTGGATCATTGTCATGTTGGAATGTGCAAGTACGTCCCATGTGCAGCTTCCGGACTGATGAGTGTGAATTTTCCTCCAGTATTTTTTTATAACTTACTGCATTCATCTTGCTCACACATCCACAAAACATGAGTGATCCACCACCATGTTTCACAGCAGGAAAGGTGTATCTTTTATCATAGGCCTTGTTGACTCCTCTCCAAATGTAGAGTTTATGGTTGTGGCCAAAAAAATTACATTTTAGTCTCATCATCCAAATGAGTTTGTGGCAGAAGGTTTGAGGTTTGTCTCTGTGCTGTTTGAAATATTGTAAGTAGGAAACTTTGTGGCATTTGTGTAGTAATGTTTTTTCTTCTGGTAACTCGACCATGCAGCCCATCTTTCTTCAACTGCCTCCTTATTTTGCATCATGAAAAAGCCACATCACATTTTTTCAGAGTCCTGTAATTCTCCTGAAGTTATTTCTGGGGTTTTTGTTTGCATCCAGAACAATTTTCCTGGCAGTTGTGATTGAATGTTTAGTTGGTCTACCTGACCATGGTTTGGTTTCAACAGAACCTCCAATGTTCCACTTCTTAGAGTTTGAACACTGCTGATTGGCTTTCTCAGTTCCTTTGATATTTTCTTATATCCCTTTCCTGTTTTAACTACCTTTTCCCGCAGATCCTTTAGCAGTTCTTTTGCTTTCCCATGACTCACTGTCTGTTAGGAGTCCAGAAACTTGACTTTTTATACTCACCCACTAATTACAATAAAACAGATCACAGGTGAAGATGGTTCCTTTAATTCAAATCAACACAGTTGATTGATAATAAATGGCTTCAGCCAAACACTAACCATGAGAGAAAGAAATGTTTTTGGGTTATATTCATATTCTCTGACAAATGGCCAAGAAATTATACACTGTCAGGGTATGTAAACTTATGAGCACAACTGTACAGTATATATGAAGACATTTGTGTTAAACAATTCTGTAAAACACTCCTCATTCTGCTCATTCCCTATATGCAACAAAATCAACAGATGAAACTCATTTTCAACTCATGATGGTTTTGAGGTCATTATAAATATATTTACATATGACTGTTGTGTGCTTAGCTCCTCCCATTCAGCTTACAACATTTTGACTCCGTCCAATCCGTTTTCAGCATTTTAACCTCAACCAATCAGAGTACAGCCGTTTAGCTCCAATGATTTTAAATGAATTTAGTGAACAGCTGTTTAGTTCCACCCATTCACCCGAGAGCGGTTTAGCCCCTCCCATTCACCAGAGAGTGGTTTAGCCCCTCCCATTCACCAGAGAGCGGTTTAGCCCCTCCCATTCACCAGAGAGCGGTTTAGCCCCACCCATTCACCATATAGCTGTTTAGTGCCACCCATTCACCAGAGAGCGGTTTAGCCAAACCCATTCACTATAAAGCAATTTAGCTCCACCCATTCACCAAAAGGCGGTTTAGCCAAACCCATTCACTATCAAGCAGTTTAGCCCCACCCATTTACCACAAAGCAGTTTAGTCCCACCCATTCACCAAAAAGTTATTTAGCCCCACCCATTCACCAAAAGGCTGTTTAGCCCCACCCATTTACCACAAAGCAGTTTAGCCCCACCCATTCACCAGAGAGCGGTTTAGCCCCTCCCATTCATCATATAGCTGTTTAGTGCCACCCATTCACCATAATGCAGTTCAGCCCCACCCATTCACCAAAAAGCTGTTTAGCCCCACCCATTCACCATAAAGCACTGTTGATCCTGTGAAGTATCTGTCATCAATGTTGAAAGAGTGTCCTGCTCTGTATCGTCCCTGTGCAGAAGTGAATCTGTCCCAGTGTGAAGATCCAGGCAGTCACTCCCCCAGCGCCGTACACACAGCAGAGACCTGCACCCAGCACTCGCCCCTCAGCTGTGGAGGAAGTGTGTGTGACCGACCCTCGGACCACGAGGAGTCCTGGAGGTCCCTCAGCTGCAGCGACAGCGTGTGTGACCGACCTTCGGACCATGAAGAGGAGTCATGGAGGCCTCGGTCTCTGTCTGCTTCTTCAGGTGCAGATCTTTTGCATCCTCTCAGTTAATGGTAATGTAGTAGATCAGACAGGATCAGTGGTTTATTTCTAACCCTAACCCTCTCCTGGAAGTTCTGGGAGTGTCCTTATACCTACGTAGGGTGGATCACTCACATCCACCTTGTTGGGGTCACAGCAAGAAGGTCTTGGGTTCCATCCCTGGACCAGGTGCTTTTCTGTGGGGGTTTGCTCCAGGTTCTTCGGTTTCCTTCCACTCTGGTTTAAGTTGATTGGCTACTCTAAATTGTCCATAGGTGTCAGGTGACTCCTGCCCTGGCCTGTAGTCAGCTGGGAACGGCTCCAGCTTCCCCGTTTGGGAAAATGGATGGATCAATGTTTCACACTAAAACAGGCTAAAATATTCATTAACACTAATTTGACTTTTCTATGAGACTTCTGTGGAAATGTTCTGCTTCACTGTAGTACAATGTGAAATAATCAAGCCTATATTTGTGCCCAGACGTGGAGGAATGTCGTTTGTCATCACCGGACGATCTCCAACCTTTCGACTTGACCTTCCGTCCGTGCGCCTGGGCAAGACGCTTCATCCAGCCCTATCACCAGGTTCCTATGGGCATTTACAATGGCTCAGAGAGGAAGACTGAGGCTCCGCCCTCCAGTGGGGGGTTCTGCCATAAATACAGCCCACTGGGGCGTGGTCTACTGGACGGTTGCACACAGGGATACTACTCTGACCTGAAGGCCGCGGCCGATGTCTCTGAGACTGAACCCCGGGCTGATCTTCTGTACACACGACTTCATCTGAGCGGCTCCTACAAGTGCGTGAAATGCACTAAGGTTCGGCTCACAAGTCACACAATACATGTACTTCTGTATCTGTGTGTAAAGTGTGTTATGATTTTCTCTGTTACATTTGCCAGTTTAATGCTAATGATTGGTGGAAAACCAAACTTTTGTTTCACATTAGGATGTGTTGGTAAAGTGTTGACTTGAAACTGGTTCCACAGGTGTTCTCCACCCCTCATGGGTTAGAGGTACACGTGCGACGCTCCCACAGTGGCTCAAGACCCTTCGCGTGTGACACGTGTGGGAAAACATTTGGTCATTCCGTCAGTCTGGAGCAACACAGAGCTGTTCACTCACAGGTACAGATTCATAATAATAATGATAACAACAACAATAAACATAACAGTAGCGACAACACCAATAATAACAATAACTAATAATAATACAAATAATCATAGCCATAACAATAACATATAATAATAACAATAATAATAATAATAATAATAATAATAATAATAATAATAACAAAAACAAAAACAATAACCATAACAATAGCTAATAATAATAATTACAACAGTAACCATAACAGTAGCTAATAATAATAATAATAATGATAACAACAACAATAAACATAACAGTAGCTACAACAACAATAATAACAACTAATAATAATAAAAATAATAATAGCCATAACAATAACATATAATAATAATAATAGTAATAATAATAATAATAATAATAATAATAACAAAAAACAATAACCAGAACAATAGATAATACTAATACTACTACTACTAATACTACTACTACTACTACTACTACTACTACTACTACTACTACTAATAATAATAATAATAATAATAATAATAATAATAAAGCTCTCCGATTGGAATTTGAACGTCCCATTATGGTAAAAAATAATTTAAAATTTTTGTAAAAAAAATGTTATTCACACATTCTATGACAAATTATAAACATTAGGTGTGGTGTTATTTTCTATGCAATTTTTGACATTTTTCTCAGAAAAAAAGTTTTATATTATTATACATACATACATTATACATATACCCTTATTCCAAAGGAAAAATGTTTTATATTATTTGTTGTTTGGAATGCGACTAAGATCTCCAAACCACTCAGAGCGCAGAAAGACCCTTATTCCACAGGAAAAATGTCTTTAGGTTTTGCCTCAATCGTTGATTCCTGGTGGTGCCACACCCACCCATTCCTGGTGGAGCAAGAGAGTTGTGACTCTCCCCCTCCCTCCATCGCACAGCATAATGTTAGTTGAGCTTCTGCAAGCTGACACAGTCTTCTCCAAGTGTGTTAAGCTGTCCTTCAGTCATGTGACTCAAAGAAAACATGTGCTTACCTTCACCCTCCCAGTGCTGGTGAAATGTTACGATTTTTGATTGTGTTTTGACAGGAGAGGATCTTCAGCTGCAAGATCTGTGGGAAGAGCTTTAAAAGGTCCTCCACTCTGTCCACACACGTGCTGATCCACTCGGACACACGGCCGTTCGCCTGCCCCTACTGCGGCAAGAGATTCCACCAGAAATCAGACATGAAGAAGCACACGTTCATACACACAGGTGAACAATAACAACACACTGGGGTCATTTCACACACATGAGCGTCACCAATCACCTCCACTGTACCGACTGTAGGTCTCTCCCATCACTAATGCACATTTAAGTCAGTTATTGAAGTTGATGTGCTGGAAGCAGGAGTGTAAGGATCTGAGGCCTAATTGTGATGGAGCTTCTCCAGAACAGCAGATCTTGTGGAATGTTCCAGCTCTGCAGTAGTTAGTACAAACCAACACTGATTCAAGGAAGGAGAACTGGCGGATTAGCCTCAGGGTCATGCGCACCCAAAGCTCACTGATGCATTTTACTCAATACTAGGGAGGTGGTGTTAAGGTTATGGCTGTAATGTTCTCTACTAGCCTTTTAGTGAAAGTATGACACATGGAGAACATCGAGACCAGACTTTATCTTCACTGCAGCTGATAATTACAATAATAATAAATAAAATAACAATAGAATCCATCATTTTGTTGAATTCATTTTCACAGTTCTGTGCAAAAGTCTTAGTTCACCTGCTGGTTAGAACACAGGTTTGGTTCCAGATCTTCTCTCTAGGCCTCCAGCCATTGCATGGATGTGAAACTCCAGCAGAACCTCATTTAATGGAAGGAAGGACTGAATGAGGGATTTAATGGCGACACAAGTAACACTGTTCTTCCATGAGGAGAGGTCTGGAAATGATGAAACCAACACCTTCATAAAGTCAGTGTTTACTGTGTTACTGTTATTTATAACTACACTTATATTAATGTTTTGTTGGAGGAAATAAAAGCTTTCAAATATAATATTAAAATAAAATAATATAAAATATAAAAATATAAGACTTTTGCACAGTACTGTATGTAAATTAAAATATTTAAAATGGTACATGTACCATGTGTGCATATAGGCTTCTATGGGGCCCAGAATTGGGACAACAGCAAACAGAATTATGTCTTCAAGTTATTATGTGAAATATACTAAATAGTTTTAGTAAAAAATCACTGTATAGCGATTAGCCTCTTAGCTAAAGGCAGCAATGCATCACCAACCATAACATTCAAATGCAGCACAGCAGTAAACCTGTGTCACATTAAAATAGTCCCTGGGGATTTTCCATAGGTTTCTGTTCTTCATCAGGTTAACCTTAATATGAATTTTGTGTCAGTGCATTGGCAGTGTATTACTTTATTAAAGCAACTCATGATTCATTTTGTGGGTCAGCACATTTCCCTCCAAAAAAGCCACAAAACAAAACAAAAAAATGTTTTGTTGTTTTATTTTGCGAAACTGAAAACAATTTAATTAGTTTTTAAACGTTCTTGTATAGAGGGTATGTGATGTCACATTGGATGGAGCAAGATCACTGAGTGGCAGTGTTAGCTAGAGTGTTCAGTTAGAACGCCCCAGAAACACACAAAACCCAACTAGAAAGGTGTGTGATGGAGGAAACTGATTCAATCTGTTTATATTTAAGTGAAAGGCAGTTGTGCTCGACTGCGATCCTTACAACTTCCCAAACAACCGGCAGTACATGGACACTGGTCAGCCTACAGACCACAAACTATACGACTACGGCAATTCCCATGTTCTAGTGCTTCTTGGGTAAGTTGTAAGGGTTGCAGTCGAGTCCAACTGCCTGGTAATTGTTTATTGTAGCCCCATCCCGAAGCTAATAAAGGCAGCCATGTTCCAGCACGAGCGATGAGTGATGTCAATGTATACCCTTGAACAAATACATTTGAGTGTGTGCATGTTTTTCTGTGTATGTATTAATGTATATACTGATACAACCATATAATTTGACTCACCAGGTGAGAAGCCCCATAAATGTCAGGTGTGTGGGAAAGCGTTCAGTCAAAGCTCCAACCTCATCACACACAGCCGCAAGCACACGGGCTTCAAGCCGTTCGGCTGCGATCTGTGTTCTAAAGGCTTCCAGCGCAAAGTGGACCTGAGGAGGCATCGAGAGACACAGCATGGCCTTAAATAAGCGCACAGCTTTACCTGGAAAACACTATCAGGATGCGGATGTGTGGATAACATGGTCCAGGACTCACTCCTGATGTCCACTTTCACCATGAACAAGGACTCCTACCTATTTATAATGTCATTTGTTTGAATGTTTGCTTTCTCCCAGACTCATATGGTCCATCAGAAATAAGTTACACTTTTCTAAATCAAATAAACTCTAAAACCATTGTTCCATTGTTTATAGATGGTTATTTGGTCATTCAGGTTCTTCCTTGGATCATCTTTGGTAGGTACTAACTACTGCAGGTTGAAGATGTTCTGATCCAGTCATATGGTCATCCCAGTTTGGCTTTCCTGCTTCCAGCACATCAACTTCAAGAACTGACTGTTCATTTACTGCCTAATATACCCCACCCCCTGACAGATGCCTCTGTAATGACATAACTCGAGTCAATATTACTCACTTAACCTGCCAGCGGTGTTAATGTTATGGCTGATCGTTGTATGCAGACATTTAATTTATAATTGTTGTTTATGATCTCATTTTACATATTGGTTAAGAAAAACGACCAAAAATAAAGACCTATGCAAATAAATGTAAATGCAGTCTGCCCTGGATCACTCATAAGATCAGTGTGGGAGGGTGGGGCTAAGCAGCTATTGGCTGAATGAGTGGATAAGTATAAATGTGATTGTTTATGACGTCACAAAAACAGTGAATTGGGAAATTTTGCTGCTTAATTCACACATATCGATTTTATTGGGAGTGAACGGCAAGTTTTAAACACACTACACATAAAACTGTTACAGGTTAATCCATCTAATAAGACTCTTTATCGGAACACCAAAAAACACTGAACGGCTAAAATAACTACAGGCTGAAATGTAACCAAAATTCTTCCCCCAGTTCAGAGTCACATTATTTGAGTGTTAGCCAATCATCCATTCCCATTGTGGCGCTTGGCAATTGATTGAAAGCCAGTACAGCCAGTCTGACCTCACGTCTTTTGTAAATAGCGTCACCACGCAAGCTACTGCTAAACTTCAGCTAACAAGTCACCTAGTTAGCAGCTTCCAGTTTATTTACTTCTAAAGAAAAGGACTAAAATGTGTGAGGACCTGGACCAAGTAAAAAAACAAAATCGGACTGTTCATTAAAACATACGACACTGACTTCCCACTGAAAAGCTAAGAGCCAAGAAAGGTAAGGGAGTATGCAACTCTGGCTGATTCCTTTCAGTTTAAGATATCATCAGAGTAAGGTAATGGCCAAAAATGAACATACATTATATATATGTATGTAGCATTTGTATTGTTGGTAGATCATTTTGACATTTTCACCACTGGGAAACAAATTAGTTTTCTGTGCAAACATACATGTGTGAATTCCAGGTAGCTGGACCTAACAAAGCAGCCTGATGGTGCTGAAGAAGGGGGCAGGTCTGTGGGCCAGCAGTAAGGAAGTAAGACATTTTGGCTTGCTGAGACAGTCTGAATTTTTCAGAAAACGCAATGGCTGTTAATGGCTGTTGAGCTGCTTATTACCAAAGTATTGTCATAGACAAGGCATTGAACAGTCACTTCTAATGTACACCAATTTCCATTTTTAAATTTTTTCACACCTTTGGGAGGAGTGACATTACAAATTCACTTGATTCACTCACATACTTCTTTCTCTCAATTCACTTTTCAATAAATCACTCTTCTATTTTCAAAAAAATTTAAAACAGCTCTTAAAACATAAAAAATCCTGTAAAATTAAGGAAAATTTAGTGTGTCAAGGTGGAATGATTAATGCTGGTAGCTCTAATAAAGACCTAGGGGTCGAATCCTGGTTGGGATGGTTAGGGTCCTTTTAATGTGGAATGTCCATGTTCTTCTGGGTTCTCTAGTATCCTTCCATGGTTCAAAAACATGTCCATCAGGTGGATTTGAGAAGCTAACTTGCCTCCTAGATGTAAGTGTAAAGTGAATGTGACTGTTATGCGCAAGTGGAGGAGTGTAGTGGGGATGGTACGTTGCTCAACGGGTTCCTCGGTGGTGCCACCACCATTGTGTTTGCCATGCAATGGGCTGGTAACCTGCCTTTTATAAAATGGGCCCCAACACACCTGCAATCCTAGTTAGTGTCTCAGAAAAAAATTTAACATAGAAATCTAAAGTGTCACTGCACTGAGAAAAATATGTGCTTAAAATGTGACTTTATTTAAACATGGGCATGATTTGTTTACCTGTGGCCATAATTTCGTTTTTGCAACAAATCTTGGTCATAAATCTCATATCTATGAAATGTTGTAATAGAAGCAATGAGAGCTACACAACATATCGTGTGTTATATCATAGTTGCTATCACAGAAACCTGAAAGCACATGAGCCTCCAACCAGTTTATGAAAGGGTGACCAATCAAGTGTTTGCAATTACAAATGTTTTGATATACACATGTTTATTTGCTTGAAATTTTACTCACAACTTTGAAAAGGTGCCAATAATTTTGTCCAGCCCAGTTTTTGAGTTATTTGATGAAATTATTCCAAATTTGTCTTTTTTTCTCTGCATTTTTGTGATGATCCAATGCACATAAAGTCAATAAACACTAGTACCATATTTCCCCAATTATAGGCCACAGCTTATGCATTGATTTTACAAATGGTACAGCCTATCTAAAAACATGAAAACACATTTGCTTAAAGTATAATTCAGTACAAAAAGATGACATCAAGAAATAATTAATTAAAGTATATTATTTACTGCAGCAGGTGAAGCAATGCAAAGATAGAGGAGTGATGGGTCAGTTTAAAATGCAGAACATGGAAGGCGCCATTGCTTACCTCCACCTTTCACTGGAAACCGAAAACAAACAAGTTGAACTAGCATCAGTTAGCAGTTAGCCTAGCAGTCATGCTAGTCCTCAATGCACAAAAATACACGTCGTATTCTGGTGAATACGACAAATTAATTTGAAGATAAATATGAGAGAAGAAGAAGAAAACCCTCTGCTACAATGTACAATGTATATACATGTGCATATAATGGGTGACAATGTTCTCTCAATAAAATGGCGCTGCTGCATCCAGCCTCTCAAACCTTTTCAGTCCTTTGCTACTTTACATTACCTTTCTTCAAATCCTTCAAAACGTTGTCAATTGCAACCTGTGCTACTTTGCTGTCGCTGATGTCGGACACGAATAATCTCAGATATTGCAGATGATGCTTCATAAAAATCATGAAAACTTTAGCATTTCAGTGTTGCTAATTTTATACTGAAGAATTTACATGTAGACAGATGATTGACAGCGCTGTACTGCAGTTCCCCCACCCTCCAGTTATTAAAAAAAAAATTAAATCTTTTAAATAACAATAAACTTTTGTTCCTTTTATTTCTGTTAAACCGAGCTTGTATTATAATCTAGGATGTAATGTAGTGATGTGTTGAAAAAGTTTATGCTACATAACATCACCTGATGCTGAAGCACTTATGATAGCGAAGAATGTCCTAGACTCTTTTAGCACTCGTATATATGAATAGACCATGTTTTTTATGCTGTAGCACCTACCGTCTGTTTAGAATTACTTGTAAGCTTTTAATGATAATGTAGAATGTGTTTTCCCTTTTAGATAACAATGTTGTAGTTTTCTACGATTAAGAAGAATGTGTTGAACTCCTTGTAGCTGAATTTAAGCTCGATTGTTCCAGTCTCTTTGGACAAAAGTGACAGAAAAATGAATAAATGCAAATGTAAATGTATGTAAGTAACAGAACTTCACCACTGATCTGATCTTTACTTTGCAATGCTTTTCGAAATGCTTGTTGCTGCAGTACAATTTCAACTAATCATTTGAGGATATTGTCTTTTTGTCACTGAATTATACTTTTAGTGAATGTGTTTTCATGTTTTTAGATAGGACGCCCCATTTAAGCAAGCAGCACCCAACACCAGGTTTGCAAAATCAACGTATTAGCGATCGTTGGGGAAATACGGTAATACCAAAACATTCGTAATTGCAATAGTCCTCAGGGAGGAATGGCGCATTTGCTGGAAAAGTTCCAGAGGTGCAGATAATTTCGGCCATGACTGTATGTAAATGACCTCTTTTCTGATTGGTTGACATATATTGCAGAGCTCAAATGCTCTCTAGAACTTCAGTGTGAATGGGCAGGGCTAAACCTTAGGCTGAGCAAAGATGCATAAAATTCATATGAATGTGTTGGTTTTGTGACGTCACAAAACTTCAGATGATATAACAGACTCTTACTGCAGCATAGCTTCCATAAGTGGACTATGGGTGAGGAGAGTGAACAGACATTTTGAAACTTTAACAATATTTAATTAGTTCAAATGTAATGATACTGTATATATTGAAAGGCATTGCAGTTGAAATGTATAGCAGTACAATTGCAATACTAATAGTTTTTCCAGCCTTAGAAAGAAACAAAACAAATGTAAATTAAACAGAGTATCCTCATTGTTATAGGACCATTTCTATTGGCCCATTCATCATGAAACATTGTTGTGATGTTTAAATTGCAATCCCATGAACTCAGGACGGCCTTTCTCAATGCAAGGGTCTTGAGGATGTTTGTCCATTGGGTTTGAACAGCTGTACGAGGCTTTGGAGATCCTGGTCCTTCAGTCTGAGCCCCTTCATGAGAGAGGAGATGTACTCCACTGAAGTTGGTTCAGCCATAGACTCCATCAGCATTGGCGACACTGGAGTTAACCTGGCCAATACAGAACACACAGTACATAGTCAATAAGCTTCCTGAAGATGGAATGCTGCAGTAATTTTAGCCATTTTACTCCTGGCAATGAACAAATGAGTTGAACCAGGTGTGTTCAAGAAGAAAAATCACCCAAAATCACCAAAAGACTTGGAATGAAGACCCTTACGTCAAAGTCACTCACACCCATATAACGTTGTTTGTTTAAGGTAGTTCAGCCATAGCTAACATTAGTTTAATGTTGCCCGAATTATCTGAAATTATCCCAAGTGTGTGAGGTTTGATAAAAGCGGCCATTTTTTGGCAGTGTACATGAGTATAATACAGATGTTCTTGCACAGGATAGTTTTTTTTCCCAAATCACTGCTGTGAAAAAGTATTTGATTTCTTATGTTTTTGGATATAAGTCACACTGTTCATCAAACAAAATGTATTAGACAAACATGAACCAAGCAAATACAAAATGCAGTTTTTAAATGATGATTTCATTTCTTAAGGAAAAAGGCTAGCCAAACCTATGTGGCCCTATGTAAAAAGAACATTGTTCCAACAGTCAAACATGGTGGTGGGAGTATGACAGTAGTGTGATGGTCTAAGCTGCTTTGCTGGGTTAGGACCTGGACGACTGACTGTAATTGATGTTTTTCCCCAAATAAATAATATAATCCCTTAAAACCTGAATTTTGTATTTACTTGGATAATCTCGGTCTAATATTAAAATTAGCTGGATGATCTGAAACAAAAACAAAAAAAATCAAAGAAATGGGGAAAGGGGCAAATACTTTTTCACAGCACTGTAGATTGAAGCTTCAAACTAAAAAATAGCCAAACAGCACCTGCAGGTAGATGAAACCACCCGTCCATCTTTCGCTCAGGATAAAGAACACCGTAGCTGCTCGCTTTCCACCTGTTCTACTGTTTCAGGAGCATTCTGCATTATTTATCACACCTGAACAAAGCCGCGCCGGCTAATGGCACGGCAAACATCAAGGAAAAGAGCCCTGCATCCAAATTATTCATGAATGGAAACAAAGGGCTGTGTATTTCCACATGAAATCAGCTCATCATATATATAACACCCTGAAACTACACCAGGACAAAAACAACCTACCTATTAGTACGTAATGTATGGGGCCTAAATGGGGAAGTCACCAAACTCATACACATGCACCGTTTGAAGGGACTGTGTGTGTTGGTATGGATGTGAATACCAGAGATGGCAAAAGTACATTCTTTTCTCAAACAGAAGTATAGATACTTGCAAAGACCCGTAAAATATACGACTTTACCCGAGTAAGTTTAACGGACCTTCACAACATATTAATAGAACTTGAAGAACCTTCCAACTTCTCCTAAAACGAACATAGGGAAGTGTTGCTTCCGGGGTCACGGAACAGGTTAAAATCTGGGGTCACATTGGCCCGAAGAAACTTATCTATGGCCCTTTGTCATAAATTCTCTCCATCACAGCAGAGCTTCGCTAATCATAAAAAAAATGTTTGTTTTGTTCCCCCATCAAGGACACAAGGCGCCATTAAAACACACACACAACATAAAAGAGCACACACATCTCTCTTTCTGCCACACACACACACACATAAAAGTTGATGTTGGGACTTTGTCCAATGATGCAAAACAAAAATAATCAATTATTCCTCTCTGATGCGTATAAACTAAAATTAGAGCAAATTAGAGAGGAAACCCACACCAGCAGGAGCTCACGATCTCACAGGTACGAGGTTAAATGAAATGTTTGATGACGTTTACCATTTGTACAAAGTAAAGGTTTTGTTGAACAAGGTCTAGAGTTAATGGTTTATTATCCAGTTCAGAACACTTCGCATTCTCTGTAAATCTGCACATAAAGTAATGAACACCCATCTTGTGTCTGTTACAAGTTCCAAATGTCAGTGTTTAACCTAACTAGTATTACACCCAGTGCAGGAAGTGAATGGAATGGAACATCCACACTAGTTATTATTCAGTAAAGCACATTTGTATTATTTGGCTTTAAAAAAATAAAAAGAATAATCCAAATTTGGCTGTATGATACCGCTTTTAAAGAAGATTCATTCTCCCGTGTTATCAAAACTCATCAAAACAAAAAAAATGACAACTCTAATTATAACTATTTACAGCATTTACAGAAGAAAAACCACAAGCACGAGATGATCTGAATCATTATCTCAGTTGGAGATGAGGAACTGCAGAAGAACATCGTGAGAAAAATCTAGAAATAATGCTGACTCTTCTCGCACAGCATCTCGAATCACTTTGGGAACAGCCCCAAAACCAGTCGCTCATTAATCCGGAGAGATTTGAGTTGTTTATCTTAAGATTCCAACTACTAGACATTGAATGACCAGTTTATTAGAAACACCTTTCCATGTGCCTATCATCATTGGCCATTTTATCAGAAACATTTACCATGCAGGTGCATTTTGAATGTTTACTGTTACTGTAGACCATCTACCTCATACTTCAGCAGAAAGAAGTATGAAGAGATAATATCTGGGTGTTTATTCTCCAGTAAATTCCGTATAGTAGTTGTGATGAAGCTGATGATCTACTGTATGATGTTTGGTAGAATCAGTGCTGCCCAGCTCCTCTGGATCGACTCTGCTAGAACTTTCTGGACCATAAGTCTCCAGCACATGAGGAAGGAGATTCAGAAGCTGCTGATTCAGAGCAGAAACTGGGATGTGGCATGTGATTGAAAACCCACTTCCTGCTCCCATCTAGAGATCTTTCCAGAACATCTAGGTGAGTGAGGAGCAAGAAAAACTTTGTCAATGGAGCATCGCTACCAAAGTTTCTGGAATGAGAGGATGATGCGACTACTGCTGGATGCTGTACGACCATAATCAGACCCAGAGGAAGAAGAAGATCAGACTTTCTGAAGAAACAGTGACATCGTTCTGTAGATGGAGCCAGTGTGAGAATCTGTGACGTCGCACTAAAGAGATTGAACAGTTTCCTTCATTGGTTCTGATGCATTGTAGATGCGAGTGCAGTGTAAACTAGGGCTGTGCAATTAATTGAATTTGAATTAATTGAACATGTTTACATAGGCTAAAGTTAAACATATTTGCTGTTAGTTCTGAGCAAGTGTGCGCCAGCCTTAAAATATTCTTGGACTGAGTTACTGACCGGAATATTATTGTTAATTATGTTTAAAACGTAGACTGTTGTAAAATGTTGTTTTAAATTTTTCAGTTTGTTAAGGCACATACGTGAGCAAATTTATTTTGGACAAAATTATTTATTATTTTTTTAATATTCATATTTTATTTATTACTTGTTTTCAAAAGATTGCGGAAGTGCACTACATTGTTGATCTTGTTTGCCTTGCACTGTTCTGTTCAATAAATGCAACATATTTCCAAAGTCAATGAGTAATTGTGTAAAATAATTGTGATTTCAATTATGACCAAAATAATCGTGATTATTTTTTCCATAATCGAGCAGCCCTAGTGTAAACCTCACATTATTCCTCACACACAAAGCTGAACACAGATCTGAAAACAGCATCAGACACGAATTTAGAAAAGTGAGTGTGGTCACTGATCATTACAAAAAATGTATTGTCTTATGTAATTTTAACTATTTCATACCACATTGAATTAACTGTATTGCACAATAACATCATCATCGGTGTTAAACACAGATCAACACTCATATTGTTTACTCCTAGCAGCTCTTTAGTTTCACACTTACAAGGAATTTCTGAGAAAAACCAGGGAAGATTAACATGAAGAGGCTTTAGCGATCTAGGCTGCTAGAGGGCGCTACAAAGACCCAAACAGAGCCCCTCTCAGTCTTTTGTGTTACATTGTTATTTCTAAACATTACATTTTTAATACGGTATCAAATATTCCAACACTGTTGGGAAATCCTGAGCTATTGAAATTTTAAACAGTGTATTCCTCACCAGTCAATCAGCTCTCAGCAGTAACAACAACATCCTACTGACTTCTTTGGTTTAGGCAAAGTTTTAAATGCTATTTAAAAAATAAAATAAAATCAACCTTCCAAAACTGAAGAAATTATCACATAACAGCCAATGGCTAATATTCTTCACTTTTAGCCATTTAGCTCATTCTCCGCTACTCATTGTGAGCCTGCTCGAGGGCGCCCTCTAGGTTTTGCCATCATGTTTTTGGTATTAAAGGAGGAACAGAAAGTCTCCATGCACTGCTTAAAGTGTGGAGATGCCATTATCATCCTAGAGGAGTCTTCGGTCATGCTGACCCTTGAAAATTCCCCAATTGTGTGAATGTGGAATGTGTAATTGCGGTTAGTGGGGGACTGACTCTGGGCAGTAGTAGTGAGGACCTTGCGTTTGGGATCTGAAGGTGGCAGGTTCCAGTCCCCCAGGCACCACTGAGAAATCCTTGGTAAAGTAAAACAGGCAAACACACTCCATCACACAGAGTGGCCCACAATGAAATGTGACCATTAACTCCTCCACAGGTGGAGCAGTGGGAAGTGATCAACAGCACCGGAGGAAATTTGCACATATTCTGTAAAAGTGCTGCATTACACATTCTGCTCTATAACCATCAACTCTCATGCTGCATGTGCTTAGGTTCTACTTATTGCTGTTTTTCCTACTGATTTATTATTTATTTTCATTATAGCATTATCTATAGAAGCGTATAGAAAAGTGGTCCCCAGTGTTCCCAGCATCATGTTTTGTGGTTTTACCAGCGACAGGAGACAATAGTAAACTGATTGATGAGGGCAAAAAAACAAACTGTGCTGGACATCAGGCTTTTCTGACCAGAGTTAGACATCACTGCTTTACTGCATGGGCTCAGCAACTTGCCTGTTGTTGCCTTCAAACACACTCACTACAGCTGAGCTGAACCAGGTGCTATTAATCAGAGAAATCACCAAACGGTGTGTTTCTGGGGTCACAGAACATTTCTAAGCCGTCAGACACATTTAAATCAGTGCAAATCTGGGGTTTAAGTCTCTCTGAGTCTCCCTCTGTCTCTCTCAGAGTCTCCCTCTCTCTCTCTCAGAGTCCCCCTCTGTCTCTCAGAGTCTCCCTCTGTCTCTCAGAGTCTCCCTCTCTCTCTCTCTCTCAGAGTCTCCCTCTCTCTCTCTCATAGTCTCCCTCTGTCTCTCAGAGTCTCCCTCTGTCTCTCAGAGTCTCCCTCTCTCTCT
>JBBIGC010142065.1:0-20349 GCA_037576955.1 Lepidarchus adonis | reverse complement strand
GCTTTTATATGCTCATCTTTGTCATTTTAAGTCTTTCTGTACATCCAGGAATAGGTTGTAGCTAGTTGAACATAGTTGACCAGAGGGACTTTCCGTTTTTTAAACCCCCCGTCTTTTAAGTTATTTTAATACATTTTGTTCAACAATCTAGAAATGACCCTTTTTATACATAGCCCCCCTTATTTAACATTGCCTTAACAGGTGTTTGTGATTACTCATAGGTGTGTCTCATTGCTTCATTGGTGTAGATATAAGGTATCTAGTCTTACTTCAGTCATTTGGTGTCTGTAGTTGTCGTTGTTCAACATTAGGAGAAAAGCTGTGCAAATGAAAATCATGGATACTATTATCAGGCTGGAAATCAAGAATAAAAAAAATAATTAGAGACATCTGTTAAACCTTAGAATGACCTAAATCAACTATCTAGAATATAATTAAGAGGAAACAATTCACTGGTAAACTCTGTAATGACAAAGGGACTGGTAGGCCAATGAAGACCTTCACTGCTGATGACAGAATAATCTTCACCATGGTATAGAAAAATCCTTACTTCTGTCAAAAGATCAGAAACAATCCTCGGGAGGCGTGTGTATCTTCCGGAAGCATGTGCACAGAAGCCTTTGTTAAGAGAAATGCAAAAACAAAACCACAAGAGCCAAAACACTAAATAACCACCAAAACAGTATGGTCAGGTTACAGATGTACAGACTAGACCAAGATTAATCTGTATCAGAGTAATGGAAAGAAACTGCCCATGATCCGAGGCATGCCTGCTCATCTGTTAAGCATGGCGGTGGGGGTGTTATGAATTGGACATAAATGGCTGCCTCATGTACAACAACACTGGAACTGTAACTGCTGATGAATTCTGAGGTGTATAGAAGCATCTTATTTGCTGAAGTTTTAGTAAGTATCTCCAAACACAAATGGTGCTTCATTCTGCAACAAGTTAACATACTGCTAAGGCAAAATGGAAATTTATCAAAGCTAAAAATTGGAACATTTTTGAATGGCCCATCCAATCACCTAATTAAAATCCAGTTGAGCATGTCTTCCATATTCCATATATGCTTCCATATAGCAAGCAGGAGTTAAAGATGGCTACAGTAGAGGCCTGGCAGAACATCACCAGATAATCATACAAGGGATATGCAACAATTACTAAATATGTCTGCTTTAATATGTCTACCATTACTTTGAAATCAGCAGTTATTTGTAGTGTTATTTGTACATGGTGAAGCAAATATGTATGCAAATAATTCTAAAATTAAACATTGTTAAGGGCATTGTATATTTAAATAGTCATTAAACTATATAGATGTGCTTAAAGTCAATTGCATATTTCATTATTATAGTGCTTTACACAAATCAAATTACATACATTAGAGGTGTGACATAAAATTTTGGGAAGTTTGATACAATTTTTGATTCTGAAGATTTGGGTATAATGGTAAAAACAACTGTGGGCCTTCTCTTAAATAAAAAAGCAGAGCCCCAACATTTCTAAGCTCTTTAGAAAAAATATTTTCTATAGTCATTTGACTGTGGCTGTGTCCATATTCCTTCCCCTTCTACTCTCATAACTCTGACAGGAATCATTTAAAATCCACTCCTAGCCACATGTAAAAAATCATACTGTCAACAAAGCTTAATATGTAGAACATACAATATCTGAATATATAATAAGTTATATAAATATATATAACAATATATAAAAAAATGAAAGCCTGTATGTTTTTTTTTACATTCTTGCACATTTCATTTTAACAATACTGGGAGATTCAACTTTATTCCCAATTAAAATGGCTTAAATCACACACAGGTGTAGCGCATTAGGTGCACAAGATTAGAACCTTGTTACTCAGTTTTTTGAAGGAGATTTGCCCTATTTGAACCTTGCACTTGAACATTTAGTTTGGTGTCCTCCTGACTGTTGAGGTGAGTGTGAACACTATGGTGAAATTTGTCTGGGCCTTCAGGCTAATGAATGTTTTAAAAAGATCTCAAAAGATTTTGCAATCAGACATTCCAGCCTTTCACTTGTAATTGTCTGTTGTTTACTGGCAATTAAATCACTTTCTTTTACAAAATAAATATAAAACACGATTAGACATTAGACACGATTAGACAATATGTAGACATTTCATAATAAAGAACTGAATATTAAATGGGATGTCCTGATTTTTTTCACATGACTATAAATTACATTATTATAGATTTCTTTGAGTTTAAAAAAGTTTTCAAAGTTCATAAAGTCTAATTCTAATGACTGGTGCTTTTGTCTTTTTGAGCAAGAGTTCCCTGTGTACTGTTTAAAAGTAAGATTCAAACCGTCCTGTTAATAGCACATGTCAAGCTTGGCTGTGCTGGAATCCCTATTGACAAGAGCTTAACGTATTTGTCAAATGAAGCTTTCATTGGAGGATGTGACCTGTGTGCTTTTCGTTGTAAAAATTCCAAGCATCACTTGAACTATGTTGAGTGTAAAAAGACAACAGAAATTCCTTTAATTCCCTACATTTATGAGTATGAGTATGAGACAAGTATAACCACATATACTGTATATGCAGCATATTTCTGGGGAAAATTAACGGGACTAGTTTTGCTCAAGTAGAACAACTCAGATCTGTCTTAAAATGTCAACAAAACTATAAGGCTGGTGCAGGAAAGATCTTCACCTGACCTGTTTGTAATAGTAACATATTAGCATGCTAGTATTTCTGTGTTTATGATTTGCTCTCTCAGTCAGCCTGCATCCCCTGGTTGTAGTAGGCTGACTGACACCCACCCACTCCTTCTGCCATCGTAACAGTGCCATGGCTGCTCACTCACCTGTGCTAGTCAGTTCTCTCCCCAGCACCTACTGCCTCTCCTGTGCCCACACATATGTTTGAGAAAGCAGGGACAGTGGGTGGTTAAAAAGGGAGGTTATTTTGGAGCTAGGTCTTGTATTTGCACAACACTAGCTTCAGGGTTTGAAGCTAGCAAGAGGTTAGCCTTGAAAATAGTCCAGTGCTTCTCTCTCAAACATTTTTTTTATCCTTTTGTGAAAGAATTTGTTTCATGCCTGATAGACTTGTGCAGGCGGCTTGACAGGCAAATGGAACAGTGTATAAGTACTACATCTACCTGCTTTATTGGTATATCTCCATACACCTCCTATATTTAAGCACTATAAATATTGACTGTCAGGTTATTTTTGACTCTCGTCTTCTTTTCAACTTACGCAACTGAAAGGATAGCACCACAGTACAGTGTGTGCATGTGTGTAGGGGAGGTCAGAGAGTGGATGCGTGATGTAGTGTTTCTCTTATCCTGGGGGAGATAATCTAGCAGCCATAATGTGCAGTTCTAGCCCAATGAACTAGCAAGGCTTTAATGGGGAAAAACTATTTTCATGCTATTTTAGTCCTTGACCTCATATAGATTTCATTAAATGTATTTCAATCTTGATGGCTTGCAAAGCAGCCCAGGATTATGTAAACCACCCTAGCATTCCCTGTCACATGAAGCCAGCAACCACATCTTTTCGAGCTGCTGGACAGAGTAATGTACTTGGAGGAGAGCAGGCTGCCAATTCTGTTATGTGGTGGGGGATGGGTTCATGCTGTTCATTGCAGACATGTTCAAACAGTTTGAGCTGCAACAGATAAACAGTGATAAAGTCATCCATGCAGAACTATTTCCCCGGTTCTACAAAGGACATTAGACCAGGGATTTGTAATCAGTGTTAGTGCCATGATTTATGAAGTGGTACAACGGCCAGAAACTTACTCACTGCGGGTTAGGTAGCCACTCAAAATGATGCAGCACATGTAAGAAAGTCTCTCTTAGTTCTGCACCATATCTGTAGCCACAGGTTGAAATGAAAAAACATAACAAAATACAAACAGCAGAAGTGCAAACAATTACTGAAATAAATATAGCTGAAATCATAATGGTCCTTGAAAACACAGCCTACAATACCAACCTTTTAAGTTGAGTGTTGTTTTGAGATATGGTAATGTGTCATTTACAACAGCTTCTGTGGAAGCATGGACTTTCCCAAACACTACAAGCTGGTTTTGGGTTTTTTGGGAGTTTTTTATTATCACATTGTGTTCTGAGTTTCAGTGGTCTGTAAGGGCCAAGTATGTTCACTTAGTTGCATCTCTACTTTAGACACATCAGGTGGAACAGGCCACTGTTTTTCTTTGATATTGAAATGGAAGACAGAAATAACATTAAGCTGATTCTTTGTTTTTTGGTCCTTTCCATTCCCGGTCCAGCAAGATATTCTTTTAGCCATAGATTTGGGGCTTTTTCAAATGTTAACCTTGTCTTGAATCTGTAATTTATGTTTTTTATCGGCTAATATGCCTTTTTTGCAGCGAAGCTGAACTGTTATTCAACTGATGTCATTTTTTGTGGCACTTGCCATTATGATTTTTTCAATGGTCCCAAAAGTGTCCTCATTCTGGAAACACTCCTGCAATTAGGGAACCTACCTCTTGAAAGCATGTTAGACATTTTGCGTTGCTTTGGAACATCACAGTTGAATATGTCTTATATTGCTGAAGCCTATAATTAATTGCAGTTTAGTTAGACACATTTTCTCCTGTTACTATTTTGCCTGTCCTCATACTTTCTTCTTCTTCTAAAGGTTATTCTCACATTCTACTTCTCTCTTTTTATGTAAAGCCAGTGAGTCAGACAGTTGTGCAAGTGGAGATGAGTGTTCCTCACTTAGCTCCCCATCTTACCATCCATACAACACACACGTATCTCCAATAATATACCCTGAGGCACAGACTCCCTCCACTCATGCCTTGCATGTAATCCTCCATTTGAAGTCATTCTCTTTCCATATCTCTTGATGAACTAAAAGTGCTAAAAGTGATTATTGCTTTGATTGTCTCATTTAGCCAGATATGTTATGAAGCTTGAGTGAAAAAATGTGTGCAACGTTTACCTTCTATGCTTATCCCAAGAGGTTGAGTCATTAGGGAAACATCATGGATGAAATTACAGAACTAAGGGTTAGTGTTGTGGATTTATTCTGCAAATAATTTCTTATAAATACACATTGATATGCACATATCACATACCGTATGCAAAGTTTCTGAGCCCAATTTTTTAGAGACATTTAAGGCTGTGGGACTTTAGTTTTGGGGAAGTTTGATGTCTCTTGGTCTCTCTTCTGTACAGTCATTATTACCCAGATGTAATATCACTGTCAATAGTTTTCCTATCATCTTTGAATTCATTAACTGAATGCAGCTTCTGAAGTGATGGAGGCTCTTGATGGATTGCTTGCTGAAAGCGATTCATCCCTAATTGACAATAGGGAATGTGAGCTTTGAGCTTTGTGGAGACTGAGCACTCATAACAGAGCTTTTATGACTTGGGAAATAAAGCTTGTGGAGGGAAAGACTGTAGGTTTTGGTGTAGTGCTACCACTGAGGAAGGACATGCCTTCTTTAAATGTAATGGGGATGAACCTGATGTGCTGGGAATTGAAAACATATAAACTAAAAGAAATTTAACTGATTAAGAATTATGTAATTAAAATGTCAGTCTAAATGAATTGGTTTTCATACTTTATATCTGTACTGCACTCTGTAATAATGTAAATCCTGGTAGACACACTTATAAAAATGCATTTTGCTCTATTTTGTATTTTGGGCCAATGTAATATGCCAGGTGCTGCAGGAAAACATCATTTTTTTGGTCCAAATTTTCTGCTCAATGTCTTCATCTTCAATTGCAATTGCACAATTACAATATATATTTGACATATACTTTACTACTAAAATCAATATAATCAATAATGACTACTGATTTCAAGCCTCAGTTTAGCATCATTTTCAAAAATGAAGATTTTGATTATAGGAGTATTTTTTTGTATTTTCTATTTAAATCATGTTGATTGGATTGAACTGCAAGTCCGAGATTTGATCAGCTGTATTAACTTGAACTGAAACAAATATTAGATTAGTGAGATAGATTATAGCCTTTTATTATGACCATATCAGCTTGTGTGGCAGGAATATTTTGATGCAAATGTTTCATTTCAGCTCAATGCTTCTTCAACTTTGCTAGTATTGGACGTGAGGTCTTTGACCTCTACTCTTATGATGAGTGAGCTGGATGGCAAAATCTATCTTAGATCTGTATGCTAGCGTGATAGACACAAACAGCAGGGGAGATGCTGCCAGCTGATGCATTAATGTGCCATTCGGGAGCACTGCAGAAGATCAGAGAGGATGCCAGGAGGCACACTCACACACACACCAAGCAGAGAGGCTTCAAAACAAATGCAGTTGATTGAAAGAGAAGGAAAGAAACAAAGAAAAAAATGGCTATGTAAGATAAAGGCGCCACGTAGCTTCAATTTACCTCTCTATGTGATGGATAAAGGAGTTCTCCTTAAATCCTTAATAAAGGAGAAATACATGAAGGCTGCAGTGGTCATGCTGAATGATGGGTAATTCTATCATCTGCTACATTAATTCTAAGCATTTTTGGTGAAATATGTGTGATGGTGCAACTTACCTATACAGATGTCACTCACAGAGGCTTCCTTTCATATAAAGTTTGGAGACATTTTATCAAGCATTATAGCTATTTGATTCTGCTGAATATCCAGTTTAAAATTCTATTCTGTTGAGCTTAACTAGGTTGTTACAACTAATGAAAATTTGACTGTTTGAAAACTACAAACTACATCTGCAACTTTGCAGATGAAAGCCTGATTACAGAAAACCCAATGCTAGATTTATCATAACTGTGTGATCTTTTATATTGTATACAGAACAAACAGACTCAGAGTTGTAGACCCATTAAAACTAAAAAACCCTGAAAGCAACGATGTTCCATCATCCGGTCTTCTTTCAGTACTTTGTTATCTGGCCTATATACTGTAACTGACATCTTAGTTTGATAGTGGGTATCAAATAACAGAAGATTACTATCTGAAAAATATAAATTTACAGATTTAAGGGTTAATCCCATATACAGTTATAGTAAGTGAAAGAGGTCAGCATCAGTGATGGTGTGAACCAGCTGTGTATAAGTGGATGGACGCCCTTGTTTGCTCTCAGTATTGAAATGGTAAACACTTGTGGATTCCCTGATGGCACAATGCATGCAAAAAGTATTGACATAGGTGCCATGTGTCTACCAGAGTACTTGTCAATGTGAGTGATCTACATAAACGTGCACACGCACACACGTGCACACATGCACACACACACGCACACACACACTTGATGGATCCTCTGTGGCTGTCCCTCAGGAACCGTTCACTCGGAACTGTCACCCTGAGTTGTTTCCAAAGTGAAGAGCACAGGGGGCCACCCAGTATGACATGCCAGAGCAGACAGGCAAACACACATATCTGTCTCCTGTGAGTTAGCCCAGGGCTAAACGTTAACATGACAGGCAGGCCAGACATGGCCAGAACTGTAATGCTGAGTTTGACTTTTACTGTAGATTTACTGTTATCCCCTATCATATACAGTAGAAGAACAGTATCCAATGTAACACTACATATGATTTGATGAGTGTTACTTTATGGAAAATGTCATGCAATACGATTCTGTTGGTTTCTATAGGTTCTGACACAGAATGATAAATGAAAATGAATCTACATACATCTTAGATAACACTAAAATCTAGGGCAGAGCTTACCAACCTTTTTACAATTTATAGCCCAAACAACCAACCACAAGAGCTTCTGTAACCAACACAATGATTTAAATGACATTTAACATGCAAATGTAACATAATTGTCAATCATTATTTCCCTATAATATGTCTATAATAATATAGACATAATAAAAACCAAAAATGTCTTGAAAAATGTAATTTGTAATGGACAAATTGCACATGATCAACAAGTACACTACCAGTCAAACGTATGGACGCACCTTGTCAATCAATGTATTCCTTATTTTTATTATTTTCTACATTGTAGATACATACATCAATTTTATAACCCACGATATATGTAATTATTTAGCAAAGAAAAATTGATAAATAACTAAATATATTTATAATTTATATTCCTCAAAGTAGCCATCCTTTGCTTTGTTGACAAAGCAAAGGATGCAAACCCTTGGTATTCTCTCAATGAGCTTCACGATGTAGTCGCCTGAAATGGTCTTCACTTCACAGGTCAGGGCCTGGTGAGGGTTCTTTTGTGAAATTTCTTGTTTCCTAATGGGGTTGGGATCATCAGTTGTGTAGACGTCAGGTTGGTACACAGCTAACAGCCCTATTTAACAATTCATATTCTCTCAAGAACCATTCAGCTCAGTAAAGAGATACGACCGTCCATCATTACTTTAAGAACTGAAGTTCAGTCAGTCTGGAAAATTGCAAAAACTTTGAATGTGTCCAAACTTTCGACTGGTAGTGTACATGCCCAAAATCAACTTAAATATAATGTTTGTTTACATAAATTAGTAACCTTCATGAACATTTGCAATAGGAAAAAATCAATGGCCCACTGAGGTGTTTTTAAAGGGTGAGGGGTTGAGTGAGGTTGGATGCATGATCTGACTTTAGTTCAAATCTGCATCATTTACAAAGTTTGTATATGCTCTGATGTGTGACTCTGAGTAAAGTGATTTCTGCCATTAATTGAAATTTCTGCTTTTCATTGAAACAAACATACATACAAAAAGTGATTTCATGTAAAATGCTTCTTACTTCAAATAATGTTTGTAAATTAAAAAAAAACCATTTTGCTAAAGTTATAAGTGCAATACATATTGACAGCAATTTTCAGACTCTTCTTATTAATAATAAAAACTTGACAATTTACATGAATTATGACTAATACATTGCATAATTGCACGTGGTATTGTGTAATGTAATGTTACAATAGCATGTTATCCTAAAAAACATCAGGTGCTTTTTTCCACATTTACACATTTTGTATATGATAACTAAAATATTTCTTTCCTAAAATTAGCAATAACCTTATTTTGTTGTTCATAGTAATTAAAGTTATAGTTTTAGTGTTACTTTTGGTAATTATTTATAATGTTTGAACAGGAAACATTTGCAGAAGAACTATGGATTTGTTTGTAAGATTAGATATTCATGTTGAATGAACATGTAATTACTATAAATATGTTATTGAGTATGTCATGTTCTGAGAAGCTTAAAGTAGTATATAACTGGTAAATAACATTTTTGTACATTTTACAGCAGATGTATGTTGATCTGCTAGTAGCTTTCTTTATGTGTCTTTTGGGGTGAGAATTCATTCAATTTGGGGACTAACATCAAGGCAGTTTTGTGCAGGAGATGCAGATCCACAGAGAAGCAAGCTGAAATGCCAGTACTTGATCCCAGCAAACACATCTTTAACAAGCATTTAAATAAGACACATCAAATAGGCAGCTTCCCTGAAATATGTATTATGTGCATTTTGAAGTGCTGAAAGTGAATTTTGAGGCCTTCTGAATGACTCATTCTGTTTGGGCACTGAAGTCAAAGTGGGCCAAATGCGGCTCATCATGCTGGCGATGAATTGCTCTCCCTTTCTCGCTTTTCCCCCTTGTGTCCTCAAAATTTGATGTTAATCCTTGAGTGTAACTGCCTAGTGGCTTAAGTGCTACTGCAGAAAAAGGCCAGAAGGTCTTTTCCTGGTCTTCATGACCTACAACACAGTTAGTCCAAGATCTTCAAGGAAATATAAAGTGGCAATAGATAACTGGATGTTATTTAACTGACAGTGCAATTGTGTTGTGATATAATGATTCGTTATTTCTCTGGCAGAATTTAAAGTTGAGCTGAAGTAGGAGTAGCAATATGGAAGTTATAATACTTGACCAGATCCATTATATGCATCACAATATATAAAAGTCTAAGAAAAACAAACATTATGTAGCATTAGTGCCATTTTACATATGCCCCATACTACTTCATCTACCCACCACGAATTACACACTCATAGCATTTCTAGAACTCCAACTAGGTAAAACAATAGAAAATTATTGTTTTGGTTCACACTAAACCAGGGATCACCAATCTCATCCTGCTTTTAACATTTGTGTTTTTTATATGATAGTGTGTTGATTGCTTTAATATCTGAAGGTGATCTCTAGGCTGTGTTACTGGGAAACTAGTTCCAAGATGGACCTATGGGCTATACACACTAGAATATCTTGTTGGAATAATTGGCTTGACGTACTGACAGATTTGAGAATATGTTTGGTCAGTGCCTCAGAGGCCTGCATAACAGACTTGTGTATTTTCCACTCTGCTATCATTGTTAGAGCATGTCAGAGCACTGATTTTGCCAATTTGAACGCTTTGCTGGTTCTCCTGGATGTTTCCAGCCAACATGAAATTGCTCTGTGTAGCATCGTTGAGACAGTTCAAACGCTGCAGAAAGCAAATCTTTTTGTCTACTTCATGAAGAAATGAACTACAGTGGTAGCCATGAAAGATTGTCACAAAGTAGTTTTAAGTTGGAAACAAAACCTGAGTATCATGGTGAAGAATTATACCTTCTTTGTTCTTCCACCAACAGAAACATAAAGTGGACCTTTTTTATAAGCTGCGGCACGTAATGACCGAGCTGATTGACCTGAGGCGGCAGATACTGTCAGGTCACTTAACCCAGGATCAAGTACGGGAAGTCAAACGGCACATCACCATACGCCTCGACTGGGGCAATGAGTAAGTTTTCATTCATTTTCAATATGGGATTATTAATTTAATGTGTAATGTGTGATTACTTAGAATTTTTGTGTTATTGTACAATTTCTTTTAGGCGAATCACAATCTTTGCCAGCTTTTCTACATATAAAAATCAACTTATAAAAAAGGTTTAGACCAAATTTTTGAAAATCTGTGTTCAGCAAACATTGGATTTACATTATCAAATTAAAACAAAAAAAGAAACTGATAGATTGTTAGCCTATTATTATTATGTTGTTGTTTAATTGTTTAACCTTTCTTTCTTTACTGTACCAGTTTTAGCAAACCTGAAGTTAGCAAGCTAAAAATGCCATTTAATACCATGAAGATGTGTGCAAGTATCTCAGAAATTCACTGAGCTTTCCAGATTTCTACACTCCTGATGTAGAGACTCTATTGAAATAGAATGGCACAACAGACATTTTACAAAAAGGGTGCATTGTCTTAAGAGACCGTTTTGCTCTAGCATGGAGCTGCAATTCTAGACATATTTATGGAGTGATTACCTCAGACAACAAAGTAAACTGTCAGTTTTATTTGGAGGCAAATTGTGTTGGACAACATTTTAAAAATGGTGCATTTACTGTTGAAATATATGTTAACTACTATAATTAACTGGACTACTACTATCAACAGAGGCTTTTAGGCAGTGAAGTGGAGAGGGTGGCACCTAATCAGACTGAATTTGAAGAGCTTCTTGGAAGTGTTTATCATACCAGAGGAGAATCACTATTCTAATGTAACAGAATTGGCTCTATACTTTGTCCTCCAAGTGTGTTGAACTGTTTAATGTCCAGTTGTGTTTGCAGTAGTTTGGAAAATGTGGTAGAATGTAATGTTTGAAGTTAAATGTTCTTCTCACATTTTCCAGAATATTCCAGAGCACAGAAGGTTGCATTTGAATATGGCAGATAATGAGGCTACTGTAATTAGTACTAGTTTTGTGCTGAATATGGATTCTGAATTCAAACAGCTGAAGGGCAGCCCAGCCACTTTGCTGTGACTGCTGTTCTATAATCACAGCTCTGCTACAGTTTATACAGATATAAACATTCATTAGTAGTTAACAATGCATATAGTCAATCTGGAAAGGTTTTGGTTATCTAGGAAAAATCGAGAAAACTGCTGGAGCACTTTGTTGACAGCATGCAAGATTAACTTCTCATTGCGGTTATTGGCTTTGTTACTGGGTTGATCTGTTTTATGGGAATATATGTTGTTGTCTCTTGAGGTCATGGGGTATAATTGCAGTTTGATTTGTTAAAGTAATTACTAGGATCCATCCATTCATGTGCATGCATACACATGGTCCAACTCTCCCTGCTTTTATCCTGTGTTTAGAATGGGGCCTGGTGATGGTAAATTATCTCTCTTATTTCATTAGGGCAAGCAGGGAGGGATTCATTTCCCTCATTATAAGGTCCCTAATTAGAGCTAACAGGTGAGGAGGATGGTGAGGTTAAAGACCGCTGCTAAGCATATAGATGAATTACAAAGGGCGCAAATTTTGACACTGGGAGTTGCCATCATCTAACCAAATTAAAGCGATCATGTCTGTCACTCAGTGAAATCATTTTGTTCTTAGAAAGCACATACAATAATAACCTGTTGTAACCCATTATTAAAACTCGCTCATTAGCTCATTTGAATAATTGTGAAAATTCTGCTGGAAGTTTGGATTTTTAATTTTCAATCTGTCACATTTGCATACAGAAAATATATTTTATTTTAAATTTATTTTCTAAAAAGGTGGTTATGTGATGGCTGTACACATTTGTAGAAAAATAATTATTTATTATATAAATAATACATTATTTTGTTGAAACAGTAACACAGTTTATACGGAGTCTTAATGTAAAATGTAGTTTTTAATGTAAATGCATTTTACTAGGTTTTCAACTGTAGTCAGTTATCTTTTATAAACTAATAATGTTTAAATAGTTTAGCACAACCTACAGCTCTATAGTAAGTCCAGGGTTGCTCAGTCTTGGTCCCGGAGATCTACTACACTGGGGAGTTTAGATCTAATGGCTCTAATACTTAGATCTCTTGATGACCCTTATTTCTTGGATCAGCAGTGTTAGATTAGGGTTGGAGCTAAAAGTTGTAGATCTCAAAGACCAGGAATGTGGACTACAGTGCTGGTAGAGTGCTAAAGGCTTAATTCTATAAATCATTATTGGGAGGTTTAGATCAAATCTTGTTTGTAATATGATGCATATATCTAGCTGCTATTGAATATGTCATTTCTAATCCACAAAACAGCACAGACATGACAAATGTGTATTTTGAGGCAGTTTCATTACTACTTTTGTACTTACCTCAGTACAAAGCAAGAAACAGTTCATTCCTCAGTTTCTCCATTAACTTTAGGTGCAAGCTCTCTACGTGGTGTTGGAGATACTCAATACTTTTCTCTGAAAATCTTGGCACATTCCTGGTCCCAGAGATCCCCACTCAATTGGTCAGTGTTTAAACAAGCACTATGGATCAGTGCCAATGTGTGAGATAGGCCACGGCCTCGCAAGCACACAGTCAGTGGGTGACGTAGATGGAGATGGATTACTGCCGTTCTGCACTCGTCCTAAATAGACTCAGCCTAAATGACTTGGTGGTGGAAATTAGGTAGATGCTAAAATCTGTCATTCACTGTCAGTCTGAAGCTTGCCCCTGTGAGCCACAGACACTGACACTATGTCCCATATATAGAAACACGATGCCAGCGGCTTTTCTGCTCATCGAGCAAATTGGTTTGCTTGGACTGTGAAGGGACACGGTGCTGCCAGGTTTTTCACCCTTTGTATGATAGCACAGCTAAGAGTTTTTTTTGGTTGCATGAGTTCCCCTTGATATTTGTGAGTTTCTATTTTAAAATTTGTCCCATTAGAAGGGGCAAGAGAGAGCTTCTGAACCTCCTTAATAGAGCGGTCCCAAAAAATCGTTTCAGCAATGAATCTAGCAATATATATTTTTTATCAATCGACTAATCTATTGACAATTTTTTAAAAAATGTGTTTTCATTGTTCCTTTTTGGTTTGTCCATTGGTTTTCCATTGCTCAATGGAAGTAACCATTTAAAAACATGAATATCAAAACTTTATGGATAACATTTCAGTATTCAATAAAACATTAAAACATTAAAGCACAGCTCCTCAAATATATCTCCAAAATGGAATACAGTGAGACGAATGAAGTTCTGCAAAATAATGCATTCAGGAGGCAGATGTATAATACAACAAAATAAATGAAAAGTTGTCCAGGAGGAATACAAAAATAAAAAAATCCTAATAAAAATGCAAATAAAAGGCATCTGAGAAAGAGCAGCCAAGTCCTTAACCCTGTGGGGTCTATTTTTCACTCTTCATTAATTTGAAATTCTTCAAATATCTTGTGTGAACATACTTTTACTCATGTGCATGAATTGCCCAAAACTGATCCCACAAGCCTAATAATACATAATATAAATCTAGTTATTAGTTCATATTACCTCGCCAGTAGACACTGATGAAACAAAATCCTCTTCCTAATATTTTTAAACATTTTCTTTTGAGAATGCCAGCTGCCCTTTACATTGTGTGAGAATTTCATTCAAGTTTTTTGATGTGCAAGGATATGACACATTTTTTCTCTGGATCTTGCATGTTTGGGTATTATGAAAGCAGTGGTGGAGTTCACTCTTTTGAAGGATGATAGAGGACACAGTAATTCAAGCCAGCACTCCTCTGGGGCTGTAGAAGTCAACATACCAAAGTGTGTCAACATCCATGTCAGCTTTATGCAAGCCACTTGTCCTTCAAGGTTCTTCATAGCAATGCACTTTTAGGCACTACACTGTCAGCAGAACATTGCTGGCGCTTCCACTGCTGGACGAGTGAGCAGATAATTGAGTGAATGGGATGAAATGGAAGAGAGTCAGTGGCACTTACCTTATGTTCTGAAAGTTACACAGAGGTCTGAAGGACAAAGTAGAAGCTGTTCATGACAAGACAGTATTTAATTACTAGGGCCAATATATATAAACTGTTATGTGTGAAGCTTTACTGACATTTATGTCAAAGGTCATTGGTTATTACTCGGATCAAACCTTTTTGAGCAAAATTGTCTTCAGCTACTCTCGTTTAAAATGTTCTGAAGTTTCAACCCCTTGAAGTCCAGTTTTTCTGGAATGGAATTTACCATCCTGTAATCTAGAAAAGGAAACTATGTTCTTTTTCTCTCGTATTTATTATACGCACTAGCCAATAAGTGTTAGTATTAGGCTTGCGGTATGAAAGGATTTGCTGTTGGTAAAATGGTGGCTGTTTTATTTTGACATGTTGTACCTTACAATGCCAATTAAAAGTCTCATTATTTACTTGCAAGTGTAATATAAAATATTCATGTAGTTAAGAGTACCTTAAAGTGATAAATTAGAGGCATTTATCTTGCTCATCAGCCTGTTCTATAATTGCATGTTACCCATCAGCCTTTGCTTGAAAAAAAAATGTGTTCTAATGGTTCGATAAATTAATTAGTGTTTGCTTTTAGTTTACATTATTACATTTATGACCTCCTGCTAGATGAGTGGACAAATTTGAATGCTTAACAACTGAAGAAATATTTTTATATTTATACAATCCACAAATGTGAAACATTCTTGAGATACATACGGTATGTTAGGAAACCTTATAAGTTGCTGCTCATCAAAAAAGAACCCATTTTTAATAACAGTGCTGTTTACTGTGTTGAGAATGTCTTTTACAAAAGTACTCCACAAAAGTCACAGAACACTAATACTAGTATAATAGTACATTACAGTAACACAGTAAACACTGATTTTATGTGTGAATGTGTCAGCTTCGCCATTTCCAGATCTCTCCTCATGGAAGCCCAGCAGAAAGACTCAATGTTAGGATAAATTGTATTAGGATAAAATACAGTTCAGTTCTTATTTTTCTTATACTTCTAAACAGACATTTTGGTAAATCTGGTTCCATCACTTATTATGGTAAACAATATATTTAACTGTTAGTGAACATTTATACCAGCATTATTTAACATTAGAGCAACCACAACAGTTGGAAAAAAATGGAAAAATGGGAGTTTTTTTTATCTCTTTGATGAACCAAAGGCTATTTTAGCTATTTTTAACCTGATGCTTTGATCTATATACTTTTAAAAATTCTTGCCTAACCAATACTTCTCTGTCTCCTTTTGTATGATTTGTTCAACAGACACTTAGGACTCGATCTTGTGCCCAGGAAAGACTTTGAAATGGTGGATGCAGACCAGATTAGTGTTTCAGACCTCTACAAAATGGTAAGTGTTCCAAACACTAACACCCAAACACATACTGTTTGCAAACTGTGATGACTATTAGCATTTGTTGGCACTGTTTAGATAATGAATATTAGCATGTGAGTTAAACAAAACTGCTATGTGTTACCTTGTTACCTTGTGATTATGAAAATGTGGACTGTCATCACACTGTTAGTTTAATGTACAAAAATTGACAGAAGGAAATGTGATTGGCTTTGTCTCAGTAGACTTCTTAACATGGCTTATGGACTGTGAAACAGCTTTCTGTGGTAGCATTGTCAGAGATTCTTCCATTTGATTATGTGCATAAGGAAGTATGCTGAAAAAGGGAATGAGACGTCACACTCTTCTGAAGCAGTTTTATACATGTGTTATATACACATAACTAATGTGGCTATTGCCAAGAGGCTGCCTGGAGGGGTGACAATTAAAAAGTAACAGGTTCTACTTTGAAATACATTGCCATCACAGAGATGGCTCGGTTTCATGAAGAAAAAGCATTTTTTATTCCTATTTATGGAGCTAGAATTGTCATCGTGACGCGCACAGTGGAAGCCTTACAGCTCATCTATATGTTTATATATTAATAACATTGGAGGATTTCAAAGATTGTTCACAGATAAATTCGAAACATTGCTGAGGGGCATTTTTGCAGTGTGTACTACCAGTTCTTACCAGTGATGTTTATTTATCAGAAATTACAATTAGTTGTCTCAAAAATTAGGGGTAGCATTTTCTTCTAATTTTCTTCTAATATATATACAATTTGAATATGCTTACATTGTTTTACATTACTCTACTATTGTCTTTTCAAGGCGTAAACTTACTTATCTTCTGTGCAGCACTGTTTTCAGTTCTGCTACCCACTACACCTCTCCCACACCACCATGTGATGCTGAAGAATCTAAATATACTATTTTATAACCTTCTTGTCACTGTTTGCAGTATTGGAGGCTGAATATTGGCACACATTCTATAGAAAACACCATCTAAAGATAGAACATCAAAAAACATTTGAACCATAAATGCAGTATACGTCATAGGTGTCCAAATAGATTCTTCACACATAGAGCTTATTAACAGAATATTTGCATGTTTAGAAATTTGTACTTAATTTATGTGCCGTATCCCTAAATTGTGGGCAAACATATGTTTTTATTAATTCTACAAAATATAGCAATTGTTTTTCATTAGTAGTGCAAATCACAGATTAATGGTTTAATCAGTGCTTTAAAATACCTGATGCAGAAATAAAACCATCAGGAGAGCATGACGGCCAGAGTGCTGCCAGAAAGATCATTACAGCGATGGCGGAGGTTGGCATGGAGCAGGCAGTGCTTTCCAGGCCTTAGCTTCATGGTCTGGCAGCCCTGCAGGACCTGTTGGCTGGCACAGATTTTGGAGAGGAGATGGCAGGGAGGCTCACTTCTCACCTCCTCCTCCTCCTACACTCATTTTTCATTGCCATTTTCCCCTGTCACAAATGAAGATACAAGATTCAAGAGAGTTTTATTGTCAATACAACAATATGCACAGTGTATATACTGTGTATATATTTATATATAAAAAGTCTCTGTACACTAAACAAAGGGACGACAAGGGACATAACAAGACATTTTAAAGTTACGTGTGCATTGTGCCAATGGTATGTGCATGACATTGTACCAAGTTCAAATTTTAAGTCAATGATATTTTAACAAAACAAAGACAAGACAGACAGGTGCAAAATGAAGCATGGTGTAAACTGGTGTGGATGTGCAAATGGAAATATTGTGTGAGGGTGAAAGTGTGAGAGTCTTGTGGGAGAGTCTTGTGTTGTGTTGGTCTGTGATTGGGTTCAGTGGTCCTTTGGTGGTGACTGTGAGTTTAGGGCTCTGACTGCTTGAGGAAAGAAGCTCCTGCAGTGTCTGGCAGTCACAGTTCTGATGCTGTGGAACTGTCTGCCAGGCGGTAGGAGAGGGAACAGTGCATGTGTGAGGTGGGAAGTGTCCTTTACAATGCTGTTTGTGCAACGAGTGATGTGCTTCCCTCAGAGCTGGGAGATGTAAGGGAGTGGGACCCCAGTGATGCTCTCTGCTCCTCTTCACTATCTGCTGCAGGGCCTTTTGCTCAGCAACGGTGCAGTTTCCGTACCAGACAGTGGTGTAGCAGCCGAGTACACTCTTGATGATCCCTCAGAAGAATAATGTGAGGATGGGAGGGGGGAGGCTGGACTTCTCCAGCTTTCAGAGAAAGTGGAGGCGTTGCTGGGCTTTCTTGGTGATAGAAAATGTTAAAGCTGGCTCTGATAAAAAGGGGTCAGAACACACAGTGCACCTCAGTCAGAGCTGTTTCAGTAGAGGTCGACCAATATTGCTTTTTCAGGGCTGATATTGATACTGATTGTTGCTAGTTAATGGGGCAGATAACCAATGTTTGGAACCAATATACAAAAGAAAAAAGAAAAGGAAATCTCTGACAGTTTTGAACACAAAGTTTAAATAACTTTAATGTTTGTAAATATTTACGTAAATTTTACTTACATTATTTTAATTGAACTTTAAATAATATTAAATAAACATTTTGCTTAAAAGTAGCAGTAAGAGACTTCACATTGTTATCAACACCACCTGATGGGGATGAGCAAGTAAGTACTATAAAGCAAGATAAGTACAGTGGAAGCTCAAACAAGTTCCTGTTGCAAGATTAGCTGTCGTCGTTCCATAATGATTTCATTAATATTAAAAATCTGGTGTGAGTGGCAAGGTGTTAGCGTTGATTGGCTGCTATGCATGTAGCATATAGCTAATCAGAGAATGTTGTGGGCGGGACATTAACTGAAGCTAATCGAGACCAAACGGTGAAGGTAGTTGGAAGTGAAGCCACAGTAGCTCACACTGTAATTACTGAATATCTGTGATGGTCAAAATTTAAAATCAGTACAATAATCGGCAAAATACATAAGCAATTTCCTCAGGGACAATAACGTTTTTCTGATTCTGATTTTCTGATTCTGAAAAGGCCAAATATCAACCCTGATAATTGGTCTATACGATAATCGTCGACCCTTACTACTCAGTGTTAGGCAAGTGGTTTGGATGTTATGAGGAACATGAGGAACATTGAGTGATGTATTTAAAAAGTAAAACTCTCGTATTGTTGGCATAAACCCAGTAACCGCCGTGTTCAGACAAAGCTGAGAATTTACCTGGAAGTCTGTATGTTTTTTAGCTCTGATGCTTAGTCATAGAGCCAGAAACCAAAGGCCCAGAGGTCGCATAGATATACCAAAAGCCAGCTGCACTATCCTTCTGTAAGAGAACAGACTGCTTCTTGATGGAAAAGAACTTTAGAAAGTGTTTGATTCAAAGAGTTTGTGGGAGGCCAGGAAGTTCTTTGCCAAGTACCAAAAAATAACAACAAATGAACCAAGCAGATCTGAGAAGATTCCGCTTTCACCTGCCTTAAAGCAACAAAGGACCTACTTTCAGTAAACCTTGACTTTTTGCAGATATTTGTATCTGAGTGTATTATATAGAACTATAATGGAGATACATGTGTTCTGTTTTCAAGGGGTATGTCTACAGGCATACACCTTTCACTCGCTCTCTAGCTACTCAATATTTCACATTATATTTTGGCCCAGGGAGTAATAAAAAATGCCAAGAACATTTTGCACGCCATCTGGTCATGTCTGAGTTCCTCCCATGTGCTATTATGTCTAGAATGTTCAGCAAAATTTAAATGGCAGGTAATGAAAAGACAGTGTGCTAGGGAAAATGTAATGAACATGAATAGGAGTGCTGTGACTAAATCCGCTCTCAAACATTATAATTGCAAGTTCTGAATATGTAGGCCATGCTTACTAACTTTGCTCTTAGGCTACATTCTGGATTAATGAGTCCCTCAAGGCATGCATTTAGCCTCCCTAATGGTAGAAAACTGAGAACAGAAGGAAGATATTTGTTTTAAAAGTTTTTCTAATTTAGACCATGAGGAGCAGATGAAGCCTTGCTGGTTTTGCTGTGTTTTTCTGTCTTATGTGAAGATGAAAAACTTTTCTGTCATTTAATCCACGTCAAAGTTACACGTGCAGAACATGATCAGATAAGGATTCAGGCCTGTGACTTGGTTTTAATCTGCTGTCGTATCTGTACATGCCCACTGGTGTGTTCACAGATGGGGGGTGGGGGTGCACTGATCTTGCTGTAATATATGCCAAACGCAGGAGGATGCACCAGAGAGAGGAACATGTGCTGAGCAGCAGCGCTTCATCATTCACTCAGGCCCCACAGCAAGAGTGTGTGTGTGTGTGTGTGTGTGTGTGTGTGTGTGTGTGTGTGTGTGTGTGTGTGTGTGTGTGTGTGAGAGAGA